>CM075184.1:26086593-26154093 GCA_037577475.1 Chaunax sp. Z400
GATGATGATGATTTGAAATGGAGTTTGGCCTGTGCGTAATTATGATCATCTATCTTTATGCCCCGCCAGCATATCATATCATATCACATCACATCATCTCTCTCTCTCTTGTCTGTCTCTCTCTCTCTGTCCCTCTCTCTCTCTATCTCCCCCTCTTAGGCTCTGTCTTTCTCAGGCACGCGCAGACACACACACACACACACACAAACACACTCACACCCACATACACAAAAAGCAAATTGAAAGTGGTAAAAGCTGACTGTTTGCCAGTGATGACTTAGATGATGATGGGCTCAGATGGTGTGCTGATTTATTTGTTACTGCTCGTCTGATGTCACGCATTATAAAACTGTACACGTCTACCGATTTGTGCGTTTGTGCACATTCACTGTGTATTAGTGCTACTTTAGAAGTGGGTTTCTGTGTGTTTAGAAGTGTACAGTTGTGTGTTCATAGATATTTTTATGATATGTCTTTGTGTATGCATGCTCATGCCAATTCTCAGTGTGTGTGTGTGTTTGTGCACATTATTTGATGCAGATTAGTCAGTGTACTTAGATTGCAAGCTCTGTCTGAATGGCTGATAGACAAATGAATTTGATTTGCTAATGTAATCAAACTAATAAGAAAAGCAGCAATGGGCTGCTGAGTGCAAATCTCACTTCAATATTTCAGTTTTTTCAGACTTTTATTTGAACATCTATCTACTGAACGACTTTCATTAGTCAATGTTTTAAAAAATTACAATCAAAAGTGTTAAAATAGCCTTTTATGAAAGACCGCAAAGGATGGCTGGTCAGGAAAGAAACACAAAATCAGTATATTTTCATTTAAAGTTATTTTTTTCATTTGCTGAAACTATTATTGTTGGTCAGATGGACACGACCCCGCTTCCATAGACTGCTACCAGGTGCTTTTTTTTCTTTTTTTTTCTGAATTCAGGTCTGATGCATGACACACATGGATACAATGACAGCGACAGTGCCATGTGAGAAGCAAGTCGTGTGAGTCTGTCCGAATGATGTGTCAGGTTGGGTAAAGTATGTGTCACCACCAAGGTGTGACCTGATAGAGGTAATACAAGTGTGTGTATGTGTGTGGTGTGTGAATATTTGTGTTGAGCGTGTGCCGCAGAACGATGTGTGTTTTTGAAGCGGCCACCTTGAGCGGTGTGTGTTTGAGTGTCATTGTCGGCACATCACCACGGGAACACTCGACAAGGCGATGCCAAAACAAACACAGGACATTGGGGAGCCAAGAGACTGAATATGTGAGTGCATTTGTGTGTGATAATGTCTTTCACAAAACCAGCATCACATCACACAACAAAGAAATTGATATAGTGTCTGTCTGTCTCTCTTTTTTTTAAATCTTATTGCAAATATTCAATAGACACATTTCCATGGGAGGAGGGATTTCTTATCTATGTATTGTAGCTTGGCATTGCAACATCACCCAGCACATATCATCAGTATATTCTAATGTGTTTATGCCTCTGCAATAAACCAATATTAACAACATATTGTAGGTTATCTTTGCAAAACTTTCAAGTCATATTTATTGAAAACATTCCAATTTTTCCCTTTCCTCGATAAAGATTATGACTAATTTAAACCAATAGATTGATTTGACGTTATTCAAAACACTAGAAAGACACAAACAAAAAGTAGACAGAAGAATAGCAATGCAGAGAAATAGCAAAATGTTCCCTCCTCTGTTTCGCCGTATTGATGACATGCCACAGACTTAACCCAATAAAGAAAGCCCAACTTAATCCAAACATTAAGCTCAGATATCAAATATTCTTTTCCTGATTTGATTTTCATATTTGTTTTGATCTGCAAACAGGGATGTGTTTGTTTGTATGGGTTGCAAAACGAAACCACGGTGGTGGCGGTGCACTGGCAAATATGATGTCGCTTATGCACGGACGCTCACAATGAAACAAACACACACGCCTTCACACACAAGCAAACGCACAAACTTGAAACCAAGACATCAGCCTCTAAATATGTTATATAGCTCAGGGATGAGCAGAAATGGGAGTGAAACACCCACAACAGAGCTCAGGAAAAAAAAACACAGCAGGAAACACACACATGACGATGGGTACTAGAGAGCACAAATGAAACAAATTGACCAAAGCAATTAACTAAATCAAATTCTGATTCAAAATCTAAATTCTAACAAAGTCATATTTATGAGTTGGATCTCATAGGAAAATGGAAAAAAAAATGAGGGAAAAGAAGACTTGTGCTTTCAGCCATGTTAAAAAACTAGACTAATATATTCTATTTTGGTGTATATATCAGTGCAAAATGAAATATCAGCTTATATGTGTTTTGACCCTCACTGCCATATAAGTGCTTTTATGCCCATGCATCTGCTGTATGGCTGTGTCTACAGTATGTGAATGCACTATAGCCTTTTGTGTGTTAAGGAGGCACCCAGCATGCTGTGACTGTCAAGGTGAGCTAGCCTTAGTCGACAGAATGGGGACAAATGTGTGTGTGTGTGTGTGTGTGTGTGTGTGTGAGTCCATGTGTAGTTCAGTGTACTGTATGTGTATTGATAAGTTTGTCTGTACAAATGAACCAAGACCAGGGATTTTATTGCAGAGGGTAACAGCACTGAAAGGGAGAGACAGACTAAAAAGATGTAGTGAAGGGGAGTCCTGTTACAAAAAGTTCATGCCAATAAAGCTCATTGATTTAACAATGTGAAAAAGTGTGTGTGTGTGTGTGTGGTGGTAGTGGTGGGGAGATATTTCTCCTTTGATTTACCACTCTCTGACCCAAAGCCCAACAAGCTCTTTGCTGATTGATGACAACACCAGACTTAATGAGGAGAGCCATAGAGTGACATCACCAGCAGTCTGGATTTTACATTCGCCTCTCACCACACAACACACAACACACAACACACACACACACACACACACACACACACACACACACACACACACACACAGTGCTATTTTGCATCTCTGGGAGCTCATTGTCAAGTGTTTTAATATGTGTCAGTGTTAATTTAGCGAGCTGCACTTTCAGAGTCGAGGATGTGTGTATCCATGTGTATACACGTGCTTGTGTGTGGGTGTGCGTGTGCAGAGGTTCCCACTGACTGCTGAGACTCAACATTTGATTTGCTAAAAGGAGCACGGCACTTCTATTAATCAATATTTGCTGACTGACTGGGTGTCTTTCTGGCTGATTGGCTGTGTAGTTACTTGACTGACTGATTGGCTAACTAGCTGACTGACTGTCTGCCTGGCAGTCTGAGGAACTGACTGGCTGACTAAAACTCTAAGTGAAAACCGTTTGTAACATGCCTAAATGAGAAAGAGCACAGCAGAAGAACAGCAGAGGTTAGGCTTAAGGAGAGCTCGCAGGGTGCTTCACTGAACATCTTGTGATGCACCAATTCTTGAACGATCGGTCTGATTTGATCTGAACTTGAACTCAGTAAACTGCGATCGCTGCCGAAACTCGCAGACAGACCTATATGAGCAAGACAATGGTGATGGTTGGATGAGGGGAAAGAGAGGAGCTGGGAGGTGTGGGAGGGGATGAGGGTTGAGAGATGAGGTTGACTTCATAATGACG
Source organism: Chaunax sp. Z400 (assembly GCA_037577475.1). NCBI lineage: Eukaryota > Metazoa > Chordata > Actinopteri > Lophiiformes > Chaunacidae > Chaunax > Chaunax sp. Z400. Next base: position 26,090,199 of record CM075184.1, read on the forward strand.
AGGTTAAGGATGCCATGGAGAGAGAGAGGGTGGAGGTCAGGTCAAAGAGAGGGAGAAAAGGAGGGTGAGTGAGAGAGAGAGATGGAAGTAAAGAGAGAGAAAAAGAGAGGTCACAAGAGAGGTGGAAGAGGTGGGGGATATTTAGCCACCAGGTCAGAATAGTATTGTGTTAAAGGCTCTTGGGGAGTATCTATGTTATACTGTGCTAATGTATGTGACCTCCCTGCTTTCCATTCTAAATTTTCCCTCTCTCCCTTCAGCCTCATGTTTAATTTTAAACCCCCGCTTTCCATTATCCTTCATCCTGTTTCCTTCTGACATTATCCATCACAAAGATTAAGGTATATATTCTAATAACGGAAGATGAATCACAATGCAAATCATTCTTAATCACAAAATGAGAAAAAAGAGCAATGATTACTTCGAGTCTATGAGTTATAACCGAACAGAGGAGTTTCCAGTGGTATTTGTTGTGGTATGTGTTGACTAGAGGGAAATTGTTATCTTTATACCAATTAATTAAACTTATATGAATAATACAACCTATATAAATTGTTTAAAAACATAAAAAATGTGCAATGGCTCTATTTAAGTAAGATATTCAATGGATCTTTATAGAAACATTGCAATAAAGTATGGAAATAAGAAAAAAAGACAATCTGGCAGGTGAATTATTTCCTTATAAGGTGTTTTTAAATGTCAACCTGTAGGAGGTGTAGTCTCTATTTAATCAATAGGAGAAGTGCGCCGTCTAAATCCAATCTCATATTATAATTTTCTTAAAACCTTAGAACAAAGGTAAAGTCTGTCAGAAGAATAGCCATAATTAAAGAAAGCCCTTTAAATGGGGAAAAAGGCTGCTCAAAGCAAGGCTAAAGTAAAAACCAACTACAGTATGTATTATTGCATGTTTACCATCTTAACTCAAAAGCAAAGCAGAGGCAGTGCAATTTTAGGGGTAGCAAATGTCCGTATTTATGGAATTGTCCTTGGCCATCAGTCATCCTGATATACGTAGACCTAGACTACATTCATGTTTTCAGCATCAGCATGAGTTATTTCAACTCCCATGCTCATCCCCAAATCCAAACAAGGAGGAAGAGGAACAAAGCGACAGAGGAAATGATAAAGAGAATCGATAGAAGAACATACAAAGAACATGAAGCAAGAGAACTTCCCTCCTCATCCCGTATTCCATGACCACTACCTCCCAAACGCACTACCTCCCATATCTCCATAAAGGTCGATTAAATGAATGGACAGACATCAACCCCGCTTTCACCTCCCTTCCCCCCCCCCCTTTTTTTTTACAGCTCAATCATACCGTCGACACATAGACTGCTTATCCTGAGTGTCAAAATTGAAAGGGGAACAGAAGGAAGAGAAGAAGAAAGACTGAAAGAAAAGAAAAGAAAGAGCGAAGAGGAGATAGGGAAACAAGAGAATAGTCGCATGGCGGTGGAGGGCAGCCCGAGAGCAATTTCTCTCTTGAATAAAGAAAGAATGGGGGAGGGGTCTGTAAAAAAAGCGCTAATGGCAAGGCCCCTGGTTCTAGTAAAATAGACAGTGTTATAGGTTCCTGCTGTCGGTCGTTGATTCATTCATTTGTTCGTTCCTTGCTCTTTAGTCAAGTCAAGTGCTCACTTGTCTGTCTTTCCCTTTTGTGTCCGCGGGTCTAGATAAGAGCTGCTGGTATGACTGCCTGGTAGTCATTTAGTTATTATGGAGAGAGAGAGAGAGAGAGAGAGAGAGAGAGAGTGAGAGAGAGCAGAAAAGAGGATGAAAAAACTAATTCTACCGACAGGTAAATGGCTCATTTTGAATGGCTTTTTTTCTTTTAATTCACTCTTTACTCCTGTCTCAATATTTGCTGTCCTACTCCTTCTCCTCTCACCTGACCGCTCCTTTTTATTCCTTCGACACACACACACACACACACACACACACACACAGACACACACACACACACACACACACACACACACACACACACACACACACACACACACACACACACACACACACACACACACACTTGACTACGACATTCAGTCTAATTTGCCACTGGAGTTGTCTCTTCAAGAGCTATTAAAATAAAATAAGATCCCTAGACTAATCCATATTATTGGATGTCGAAGCCTTTTACAATACTTTCTGGGTGTGATAGTATCCTGCTGATATATTTCATACTTGACTTTTGCGAGCATGTGTGGCATCCACAGTTTGAGCTAGAAAACACTCAACCAAACCAATGCCATTGCCTCTAATCAACTGCTGTATGACTGCACCGGTATAGCACACACAATGTGATGTCGGCATGGCCACTTTCAGACAGGCATTGCACAACAATGCCGAAACGAAGTCCCGTCTCTGTGACCTCTTCAGTGTGTTCAAACCGGACCAGCCCAAGGCGTCACAACGCCACCTCGGTGTGTGCGTTCAAAGTGTATGTCGGCGTTCCACAATGTAAAGAGTTGATATATTTCACTATCTCTCCAGTTTAGCGGTCATCTTCTGCGCTTGTTCTTCTTCTTCCTGTTGCTACCGCATCGTAAAAATCCCCCGGAGTAGGTCGCACATATGAACACGTTACTACAACATAACACCCGTTCCACAACGCACTCCATTTATACAGACGCCTGTTTCGGCGCTGTTACTTCCTCCCGAGGCGTCACAGATAATAAATAAAGGCGCAACAGGTCCGGATTGAAAACACTGTCTGAATGAGGCTCATGATGATATTGCTTTACTTTGATCTGACTCATGCCAAATTAAGTAATACCACCTAATATTTGGAATAATGTGTTTATCATCAGTAGTTTATGAGTTATATGATTTCCCATATTAATTTTGTTTATACATGATTTCAATGACTCTGAATCTACCTTCTCTCAGCTACACATTGGTGACAGTGCCGTGTCTCAATGCCTCTCCGTTGAAAACAGCGATAAAGTGATCCAGAATCCCCCCATTTGTACACAGATACACCTCAAAATGTAATCGCCTCATTGCTTGCTAAAAAGATCCACCCCTACAGAAAAATTTCATCGTAATCCGTTGACAACTTTTCGAGGTATCTTGCAGACAAAGTGCAATCGGCAAAAAGTCTGCATTTGTCTGTGTTTACATGTATGCATGCGTTTGTACTTTCTATGACACACACATGTGCATGTGTGAGGTGCCTTGTGGGAAACAAGAGAAACACACTGTGACTGAAACCTCATTTTCTTCTCCTAATGACATATCAGATGTTTGCATATAGGCCATATCAGTATGGAAATGAGCGTGCACACACGCATACAGTCACAGCTTTAGAGTAAAAGAACCAATCAAAGAGATATGTGTCTATATGAGTGTCTGTCTCTGAGACTGGGCGAGTCTGTGTGTCAAACACACCAACACACACACACACACACACACACACATGCTCACACACACACAAACGCAAGTAGCCTTGTTATCCTGGGGCCTGTCTTGGAGGCTGCCTCTCTAACTCTGAGTGATGTTTAAATTAGTTTACAATTTAGCCTCCTCGCTATCCGCAGACGGCTCTTAACTCAGTGTGCGTATGTGATGGGATTTTGTGTGTGTGTGTTTGTGCATGTGTGAGTGTAACAAATTGTTGCCAGTACAGCAGACATCTAATGACTTCAAATTAGCTGCCTGGCGTTCGCCTTGACACGTTTTTACCACTCTGAGCAGCCTATGTGTGTGTGTGTGTGTGCGTGCATATGCGTACGTGTGTGTATGCAGCTCTGCGCAGCCATATCATGAAGCATAAATTGGCTTCACCTCTCCTCCCTCTTCCTCTGTCTTTTCTTCTCTTTGTTTCTCTGTCTCTCTCCATCAATTTGATTAAAAAAATTACTGTACCATGGCGAGCAAAGACGTGTGCATGTGTGTGTTCATGTGGACACCCTGCTCAGAGTTGGTCTCGCACACACTTGACAAGATGTGGAACAAGACAGCTCTAAAAAGGTTAACAGGTCTATTCTTCTCTATTCCATTCAAGTCTTATGTCACTGTGGAGTCTTTATTGTTTGCCGTGTGTGTGTGTGTGTGTGTGTGTGTTTGTGTCAGACTCTGATAAAGAACTTTGAGGAGGTGTGTTTCTTTCTGACAATCCTTTCCATCTACTGTGAACAGTAGATCACTTTGTGTATGTGTGTGTGCTTGTTTGTGTGTGTGTGTGTGTGTGTGTGTGAGAGAGAGAGAGAGTATTAGATCAGCGTTGAGTCTTGTAAACAATGAGGATTTCAGAAAGTGTTCACACCACACACACACACACACAAGAAGATGAAGAGTTCTATCTCTCTCTGTGAGCAGTGGATTGCCTTTCTCGTTCATCTAATCACACCATCTTCTCTCCTCTGCCTTGCAGTTGTTGCGCTTCGCTCCCACTACACAGAAAACTACACACACACACACACACACACACACACATACATGAAATACACGTCATGCGTATGTTAGTGCGTGTGTCTGTGAATTCTTTTTTGTTTATGTATGTAATGGACAGTACAGGTGAGAGGGATGAATGGATTTAAAGAGTAAAACGCATCACAGCGAGATTAGAGAAAATAGTGTTGGATTAAGACTATATGTTGTTTAGAAAGAGAAAAATAAATGTTCAAAGAGCTACACTTGGTTTAGAGATCAATATATATGTCTGCTCACTGCCCATATAGCAGCACATGGATCAATACACTAACAAGAAGAAATATATATTTCCATCTCTCTCTCTCACCTAGTGTCTTTTTTTCTCTTTCTCTCTGTTGTTTCACATATTATTGATGGGATATAATATATTTGGAAACACTGCGATCCAAGGCCATTGACTTATTGATATGGACTGGATATTCTTACAACCCCCTATACCGTTAAAGCAGTGGCAGCCAAACTATTCTATTCTATTCTATTCTATTCTATTCTACTCTATTCTATTCTATAAGCATATCTCCAGTCAACAATGGGCCAAATCTTTGTGCTAATCTGTGTTAATCTGAGACACTGCTCTCTCTTCTTCCCTGCTGTAACGGTAGGCTCCCTCGCTAAGAACAAAACCAGATTATCTCTGTCATCTCTTTCTCTCAAACATCCCGCTCCGTGTCTTCCTCATCATTTTTGAATTCATCATCATCATCAGTCTTGTTCTTTTCCACTGTTTGGTTGAATTATTGACTGTTGTTTTAATTGTGGGGTCATTTGTGTATCTGCCATTATTTTCAATTCCTCCTCTTGTTGTGCAGATTAAACGTTTAACAGATTAAGACAGAAGAGTTAGTTTAAACAGATTAGTTTCCTCTGTTTTAGTGCACTAAACGCACTGACGCACTAGAGGCTACAGACAACGTATTCAACACAAATCCAACACGGGACAGCTCTGGCTGAGGTAGATCCACTTTCCAAAAGGTTCGTGGTTCAATCCCCAGCCCCTGCAGTCTCCCTGGCGAAGTATCCATGAATAAGACAGTGACAATACAGAATGAATAGCTGTTCCATTGGTGTGTGAGAGTGTTTGTATGAACAGTTTTCCTGATGAGCAGGTGTCGAGGTAGCCTCTGCCAACATTGTTTTGGGTGAATGCTGGCTTGTGTTATAAAGCGTGTTGAGTGGTCAGAAAGAAAAGAAATGAGCTATATACAGTAAATAGAGTCCATTTACCATATATTAAAAACAACATTCATTGCTTGAATGGCACATTTCTAATGTCACATACACTGTATGGTACTGTGACTGCAGGCACACACAGATAAACACACGGTGACAGTAAGGGGATTGGACTGATTGGTTAAAAAGGTCAGAATTTGTGTGAGTGTTTCTTGAGGGGAGGGGAGGGTGAAGGGTGGGTCAGTTGGACGAGTCAACAGTTCAAACTGTCTGAGTTCAAGGATTAGGGTGAAAGGTCACAAGTTAGCACCAGGTGCACATGTATATATGTAAGTCTGCTTGAACTGCATCTGGAGCAGCTTATTCTATGTGTGTGTGTTAGTGTGTGTTAGTGTGTGTATGTGTGCGCGTGTGTGCGATATCATCTCAACATGGATTCATCTTAGGTTCAGTGTGAAAGTCGGAGTTCAGCAGCCTTTTTTTTTTCCTACCTGGGATATGTTTAGCCCAGCCGATGTTGACCACCAGCTCTCTGTCCGCCAGGTCACACAGCGTAGTCAGGGCCTTGATGTCGCTGTCTGGTACTGTTGGGTCAGGCATGGCATAAATCTTCTCTGGCTCGGCCACCAGCAGGTGAGAGACAATTTTGTTATCTGCAAGGCAGCCAAAGGCAACTGACATGACCACCAGACAAGGAGAAAGACACACAGAGACAGAGAGATGGTGAATTTTTGCCATATTAGGCTACAAGCTGTTCCACACCAATCCGGTGCAAAAACGTGAAAGATAACTTGATAAGATAAAAGTCCCTTCTAACATGGCTACGACATGAAAACAAATATGTTTCAAAGTATTTCCCCATGTAGCAAAAATGCAGCTCAAACTAATGTATTGTATACAGACATGAATGTGGAATGTAATTAAAACGTTAACATTTCAAACAACACACCTACTTAAACAGAAGCAATGTATGTAAGTGTGAAAGACATGCTCTGAAAAGTCAGTTTTTACAGTATAATAATATTGCATACAGTGCTACAGTACAAAATATAGTAAAATAGTTGCAGTTTCTATCACAACATGCAAAAAGAGATCAAATAAAAGGATGCTTGACTAGAATTTGTTGCCTTCGTGTCCTTTGGAATTTTAACAATCAGTCACTAAATTGCAGGACTAAAGGTGAAAATTCACTGCCGGCGATTCAGGTTATCCAAAATGTTGTCTTTAGCATCACAACCTTAAGAAGCTTCGCTGATACATAGAGAGGGGAAAAAGATATTACTGAAAGCCAAACAGCTCAGCTGGTAATAGTGACATGTGGTGATGAGATCTCTATGGCCCATTAGTAACAGACTGATACCCTGCTTCCAAATTAATCCACTGACTAATCAAGCATGGGAATAATAACAGAGGATAGACGAACTAGAGGAGTGAGGGATAGAGTGAATGAAAGAGGGAGAGAGAGAAATAAGAAAAGCAAAAAAAAAAAAAAAGAAGACAGTCAGGTAGAAATAGAGCCATGGACAGATTGTAAAAGACTGACACGAAGAGTCAAGAGAGTGACAGCTAGATAGAGATAAACAGCAAGAGGGAGTGAAACAGAGTTGGGGGATGAGTTGTGTATTGATCTTACACTCTCCACCCCCAATTCTGTCACACACACACACACACACACACACACACACACACACACACACACACACACACACACACACACACACACACACACACACACACACACACACACACACACACACACACACACGTACATATAAATATATCCTTTCCATCCTCTTCCCTCTAGCTCCAGCTCCAAGGGTCGTTTGAGCCAAACCAATCTCAGTCACACTGCAGTATCTGTGGGTAAATCTTATTTAATGTTTCCCTAATTAGAATCAATGGAAGCCCATTTCCAAACCCTGGGCTATTGTTCTGTTCTCACACAATCAATGGGGACGCTGAAGCTAGGGATTGGGCTACAGATAGCACAGATGTGTGTATCTGAGAGGCAGACAGAGGGACAGAAAGATTTTTTTTGTGTGTATTGACTGTGTGTGAGAGGACAAGCCCAAGAAAGAAGGAAGTCTATACCAACCGTCTATATTTGTTTTTCAAGTACGTGTGTGTTTTAGACTAGACATTTGTCTTCATACACATATAAAGGAAGATATGTATGTATATATATTTGTAGTGGTCACTGGTGACTTCATAATGTTTGATATAAGTAACAACAGGACCAAACTGTTAAATATAACGTAACCAGTTTAAGGACGATTGATATACAGGCTCCGTAATGAGGACATTTATTTAGCTGGAACACACGCATGCTGTGTGTGTGCAAACACATTCTTTATAAATACACAAACAGTGTACACACATTCATATTATCCAATCATTTCAATGATTAGTAGTGCAGAAATCCCAGTAAGCTGTCGTGCAGCCATTCAGCATATTGGTCTAAAGCAGAATATGCTCCAGCTTTAAGCAAAATGGGCTTTGGGGACCAAGCTGCTAAACACTTCTCAATCTGCACTGTGTGTGTGTGTGTGTGTGTGTGTATATGTGTGTGTTATGTGCACCAGCAGACGGTTAGCTAAAGAGCTAACTCTAGTTTGATGTGGTTGCCAGATTGGATTTAATCCGGATTAGGGTTCTGGCTGGCCCCCCTCCCTTCCTCTCTCTCTCTCTCTCTGACAAACCTTCTCATTTAGGTTCAGTCTCTCTCTCTGTCTCCACCTGTCTCTCTGTCACTCTCAATCACTCTCTCCCTTGTTAATTTTTCAATCATCAGGCTTCGGCAGTGGCTTTATTCTTTAAAAAACGCAGCCAATTCAGCCAAAGCTAAATGACTACCTTTACAGTATAGTGAAATATTACACATATAAAATGTTATGATCCCAAACTGGTAGCAGTTGAGACAAGGAGATAAACTCGGTCCAGAGCAGATGTGCTTCTCATTACCCTGTGTTTATTTATGTGTGTGTGCACGTGTTTAAATGTTTTACTGTCCAACTGTCCCCATCAGAAAACAAACTGATGAAAAGGAAGTTCCTTTTTATGTCTGGTGTCCTGCCTGTTACAACAGTCCAGACCACAAGTGATACAATATGCTGGAATTTTAATATATTTATTTTTCTGTTTATTTCAAGGAAGGATTTTCCTTGTCCGATGCCCATCATATATCCTCCAGTATGCAAATTTCTGTCCTGCAGAAGCACTTCTCAATCTCAACGATAAAACGTCTATGAAATGTACTCTTTGTATTGTGTGTGTGTGTGTGTGTGTGTGTTCTTACATGGCTTCTTAGGGGGCAGAGCCAGCTGTGGGTTCAGGTATGGACTGTTGTCGGCATCTATCCGGCGTTTATACTTCTGTCTCCCACCACGAACCCTGTCCAGACGAACACCTGCAAGAAATGACAAAAGAAACTTATCAATACACTGTGATTGATGCTGGCTTTAGGAGAAACATAAAGAGGGACGTTGATGAGAAGACAAGTCAAATCTGCTACGACATGTGTGAGCATATAATAAATCAAATATAGAGAATGGAAATTAAGGGAAGGACAGGAAGAGATGAAACCTCCCGATCTGCTCACAGGCCCAACTTTCCATCAATAGCCATTGAGAGAGACGCCAGAGCATCTTTCAACTCCTCGAGGCTAACTTTAGCTAACATCACTACCTCAAACATGTAATCTTAATAAAATCCTGCAGGGTGTGATGCATCTTTATTTTCAAATCTTGTAGTGTGTCCATTGAGATTAGAGAGAGGGAAATCTGTGAAGTTTCTCCTCATGCGTGTGATGCAACGCAATTTCAAGATCAGTTTGGATTTTTAAAACTCTTGTAGTCTGAGCCTGGATTCCTTCTACAACAAGATTAACACTCACCATTTGAAGGGCCTCTCTCTCTCTCTCTCTCTCTCTCTCTCTCTCTCTCTCACGTTGTCTCTCTGGCTATCTGACTTACTCTTTTCCTACCTCTTGCCCAATCTCTCTCTCTCTGTCTCATTAATTAATTGACACAAAGGACTCCTAATTTAATTAGGCCTATCTCTCAGGAGATTGGATGTTACCGTGGTTACCACTTATAGATGGATAAGGAAGACATGGATGTCATGAGCCCTGGAGGAGGAGAGTAGGAACCAGAAAGGACTGTTTTAAAACTAACACCACGTTCATTTTTGTTTGTGGAGGAGAGGCAAAATGGCTTCAGCAGAATGGTTGCAGGTCCAACATGTCTCTCTTTTGCTCCTACAGTATGTTTCTGTAACCCACACCCTCACGTTGTGTTTGGGTAAGCTTAGTCACTACCATAGTCAACGGCTGGTCAAAAGTGGAGAGGGAGACAGAGAGGAGGTAAGTAGAAAGTATTAGATTAAGAAAAGGTAGAAGTTGGCAGAAGGAAGGAAACAAGAACCACCTCCTTCAGAAATATCAAAATTGTGCTAATGAAAACTAAAAACACGCATTTCGCATCATCCCTGGTTTAGATGCACAATTTGTCCAAAAAAAAAAGAAAAAAAAGAAAATACAGATTACAAAACGTGTTTCAAAAACGAACCTCATTCTTTCGTTAAGAGTAGGTAAAAGTTGCTGACTTGGAAACAGAAAAAATAAAAATTGTAAATTTTCTAGCAAAAGGCACCACTCTAGCATGTGGTTGATGTTTATGCACAACTTCTGGAAGATATATGAAATCATTTACAAGTTATGGTCCGGACAATCACTCCACACTCAAAATAGAGCAAGTTTAAAATGTCTTAATGTTAAAAACCCAACAATACTAAAAGGCACTACTCTTGAATATGTTTTATACCAAATTTCATGAGAAAATATAAAATGGTTTTTGACTTATGCCCTGCACAAAGACTATTTACAGGCAGGGAGTCGGACAAACCATTAGCCATATCCCCCCATGTTACATGCTGGGGGCATGTAATGCACCTGATTTTCAAAGTAAAGTGAAACATTGAGATTGGTTTGCTTACAGCATACATGTTTATTTATTTTACACATTTAATTTACACAAAAATAAATTAAGTCTTTCCTCACATTATTTTTTATTGGATACACACTTTCACCTCATCACACACATACCCTTACATGCAGACTCTTAATTTTTCTCTTTCCTTTTTCTTTATACCTTATAGACCCAGTGCTGTGTTGAGCTGACTTTATAAAGAACCCTCTCTAACTACCTCATCTATTTTCCACCAAATTAACTCTCTCTCAGCACTGATTAATGATCAAATCTAAATGAATCAAATTAAAAATTGAAAATTATATTTCCAAAGCCCACAAAAAAAGAGACAGGAGGAGGCAAGGAGGGAGAGTGAGAGTGCTCTACCTCTTCTTAACAAATGAGCCTTCAAATCATAGAGAGTGGGAAGGAGAGGAGAGGAGGGAAGGAACAAAGAGAGGAGAGGAGAGGAAAAGGGTCAGGGAAGAGGAAATGTCAAGATCTGAAAAAAGAAAAACTGCTGGGAAAAGAAAAGGCAAGAGAAGAGCAGAATAATTGAGCAGGGAATGGGTAAGAAATGGAATAAAAAATTGAGAAAAAAGTAATACAATTTAGATAAAAACTATAAAAAGTATTAGTTGAAGATTATGATAAAAGAAAGTATAGAAAAAAGAACAAAGGGAAGAGAAGAACATAGGTTGTGAAATAAGCTGAATATGGGGTAAAGGAGGGAAAAGAGAGGTATGCATGTAGGCAAAGTATCTACAATCCAAAGTGCCGTATCCTCTCTGCCGCATTTACAGGGGTTTATATATATATATATATATATATATATATATATATATATATATATATATATATATTTTTATGCTTATACTTGGTGAAAGAAAAACACAAAAAGCTGTTTTTCTCAGTTTGGCATTTTGCAGATACTGCACATTGGCTTTGTACAGCAGAATGGATGGCTCGTAAATAAATAAAAATAAAAAGAATGAGAGAGAAAAGGAGGGATGAAATAAAAGGACATGAGATAAGAGTAGAATAATAAGCAAAAATCCATGAAAGAAAAGAACAGAGAGAAGTCCACAGAGGTTATACGCCTTAATTATATGCTTTAATTATAATGTCAACTAACAGTGCACCTCTACTCAGATGACTGCTTCTCCTCACATGGAGCATAATGTGTGCAAACTGTATTTGATACCATATAATTAATTATACCCATTTGACTCTTTTTAAATTAGCTTAGTCACAAAATGCTTTCTTTCACATTGGTATCCATTTTACGGCTTTTGTCATACACACAGTCATGCACACACACACACACACACACACACAGTGACAGTGATGAAGGTGAATCATTCCTGTCGTGGGAATATTGCTGCCTGTCAATATCACGATCTGCACTGATCACATCAGCATAGATTTTACACTGCACTGGCATCGCTCTGTGTCAGCATGTGTGTGTGTGCGTGTGTGTGTGTGTGTGTGTGTGTGTGTGTTTGAACAGTTGAAGGATTGCAAATGAAATGCCTTTGACATGTGCTTTTGAAGAGCGAAGGGGCAACCATGGGAAGAGAAAGGCAGAAGAGAGAGGAAAAGAGAGGAGAGCCACACAAAATGGATTGATTTAAGACGGTCAATGAAAGGAGAAGAGAACGAGAGAGTAAAAAGGGGTGACGACTGGAGTGAGGGATAGAGAAGGGTGAGGAGTCGGGAGACAAATAAAAGCATTGATTTCTGTTGATCACAGCGATGAGAGAGGGGGATGACAAAAAAAAGCAGACGAGGCAGTGACAAGGAAACGGAGGGAGAGAAAAGAGAGAGGGGGAGTTTATGGTAATTGAAGTTGTAACAGAGTTCACGTTGGACCAGGTTATCACCTTATGTTTCTGTGTGTGTGTGTGTGTGTGTGTGTGTGTGTGTGTGTATTTGTGAGTGTGTGTTAAACTGCAATGTTGATGTAACAATATAAAAAGTTTCCCTTCGTGGGTTTAAGAACTGATGGACGAGTAAATGGAGAATACAACAGACTCATTCTAATGTAGTGTGCGCATGTGTGTTTGTGTGCGTATCTCTGATTCCTCTGCATATGAGGAAGACTTAGAAATAGACTAAACATAAGTGTAGCCTATATATAGCCAGATAAGTACCAGAATAAGCAGGGTTTTTTGTGTTTTGTGTGTGGTGAAACTGGTGGTTTTTAAAACTGACACATGAGAGTTCAAAAGAAAATAAAGAAAGTAAAGACAGTATGAGAGAAGGGTAGAGTTTAGGTTCAGAGGAGAGTGTGTCTGTAGTATCATGCAGTGACGTCTGTTTAGACCAGATCAGACGAGCAGTGCCCGAGGCAGCGGGCAGGTGGCTGTCACTGATGTGTGAATATGTGCATGTGTGTTTGTGCGAATGTGAGCACGTGTGTAAGACCATGAAAATGTGGACTTTTCCCACATTTATGGCCTTTTTTCCCTTTGAGACTGTAGTTTTATGAAATCCACTGGTGCATTTATAGAACATTTGTGAGATGAGGGCATTTATTTGACACTCGAAGTTACACTTTACATTCTTTTTTACACTACAACCTCAATTAAATGTATTGCATTTCCCAAACAGTCGTCTTGCCACGTCGCATCTCCTCTCAAATAAACTGAAAGTGTACGTGAAAGAGAGCAGACCACTTAACAGATCCCTCACAATGCCTCCATTATCGCTCCTTTCAAGCTGGAATGCGATCAGATGCCACTCACACACACACACAAACACTCACACACACTTGCTCAGGACAGACACTACAGGGCCAGATTTAGCTCCACGTTTCCCATGGGGGGAACACCAGATGCCACCAGTTGTCTGGCACTCCTCTCCTCTTGTCCCTCTCTCCATCACTCACTCTCTCCTTCTCTACTTTCTTTCCCTCCTCCCTCGTTCTCGCATTGTTCTCAATTACCTCGCAAACTGTGTTATCCTTGTCATTTCATCTAGTCTTTTATTACCTCTTTAATCACTGGCATCTCTCAAGAAATGTGTCGTTTTTGAGAGACACACTTTGTGTGCGTTTTCGGAGGAAACAGGCATCTCTCCACACACTAACATGTTACCAGCATTTTTACAGAGGTGCGGTTGGACGTGTGCTCACTTAATGCATCACCGCCTGGTGCTCCAGCTGCAAGGTGGCTGACACAAAACCCTTGCAGTGGGTAGTTAGGGGAGCAGAGAGGATTATTGGGGTCTCCCTATCCTCTGCTCAGGAACTCTTCCTGAGCCGATGCCTGCACAAGGCACTAAGCATCGTCAGGGAGCCCTCATACCCTCTCCACACACTCTTTGACCTTCTGCCATCAGGAAAACGATACCAGAGCATCAGGACAAGAACCACAAGACTATTATATAGCTCAGTCCCTCAGGCTGTTAGGCTGCTGATTAGCCGATCCACCTGACTCTGTCGCTTGCCCCTTTATCCAATAAGCATATTTCTAAAAGCATGTGGGGACAGATTTTGTGCTTGTGTGCTTTTTAATGTTTGTAGTGATTATAATATTTATGATCATTTTTATTTTTTTGCACCTTAGAGATCCATGAAATGCTCTCTCATTCTGCCCTGCACAACTGTAGTGTGGTAAAGTGACAAACTCTTACGTTTTGCATGAGAGGATGCGTCGGCCAGTCGACTAGACTGCGGTGTGTATGACTGCATGAGATTGGACAGCAGCAGTCAAGATTGTTGAGCTATGAAGAGAGTTATGATGCACACTACCAGCTGTATACACACACACACACCAAACACATGAGAACCAACACTCACACAGACTGGGGCCTTCCACCCGATCGCACTCATTAGGTCTTAGAGGCCGCGGGGAGCATGGCCAAAGTTGGCTCGAGCTATTCGTGAATGTGTGTATGTGTGAGGCAGCGTGCCAAGGTTTATATTTGCAGTCTGTGGACTTGTCTCTCCAGTAGTCTACCATCTGAATCCAGCTGGCGGTGGACGGCAATACAGAGATGGCGGCTTTAGTTGTGGATTCAACACATTCTGTCATTCTGTTTAGCAACGATTCATCAGACGCGCCTTCATCAAAGCTGTCATGTTGTGTGGGAGCAAATCTGTCATTATGACCATATGTACAATATACGGGGATACTGAATACTGCTGGTTCCTGGACCGTGTGCCAGAGCCTTTCATGTTCAAATGTCTGATCTGTGGTTTGCATTCTGTTCATGACAATTCTATGGCAATTACTGCTGAATTTAAATGCATTATGTCTGCCTGGCCTTGCCAGTTGTGCATAAAATGAAATAACTGTGACAACTACAGCAGCTTGTTTACAATTTTTAACATGTCAAATAAATACAATTAAATCAAAATGTATTTTCTGAGATATTTTTCTGTCATGTTGTTTCTATTTCATTATTTCCCCTAAAATCTGTTCTCTCTACCCCCCTCCCTCTCTCTAGACAGATTTAAGCCTCAACCTTGTGACCTTTCACTCTTCAGCTGACGCATCATTATGACCTCATTAAAAATGGACAGACAGCCATTGCCAGAGGGGAAGCTCTCGTAATACAGTCAGGCCTTTTAATTGCCTCGCTCCAGAAATTAGCTACTACATATTGGTGGGTGGGTGCCCCATGTTCGTTCATTCCTCCAGTTTACCCCCCGCTCGTTTATTCCTCTCCTCTTTTTTCCTTTCCTCTAGGTGACAAACGTTCAATATTCCACACAGACAGGACTATGTGTGTGTGTGTGTGTGTGTGCGTGTGTGTGTGTATCCACACAATCAGGTGTGTGTTTTAAGGAGAACATGTAAAGAAAATGCTCTACTCTGAGTTGGTTTACTGACCCCCTGGCCTCTTGTTCCACCCTCTCTCTCCATCACATCCATGCACTTCCTCGCTGCCTCACTCGCTCTTCATCTCACCCTCTGTGTTTCCCAGGGCGACAAAGCTAATTTGAGGCAGATCTTGCCCTAAGGGATAAGCTACAGCATGCACACACACACACACACACACAAACACTAACACTACTTTATGTCCTCCAACCTAACCCACTCCCACTCCACCCTTACCGCTTTATCTTCACCTCTCTCCCGTGAGCTAGCCCCTGACAACCACAGTTAGCTCTGATGCTAACTGATCTCGCCACTTGCCATTATCATCTATGCAATTCTGCTGCAACAGTGCTTCCACCCAGAAGGGTGGCACGAAACACAGTAGGCAATATTTTTTATGTTTTACATCTGTGCAAAGGATTGTTGTTTCAGAGTGATACAATTATTTTTAACCAGGCAGCAGAACCATGTGATTTTTGTCTTTATACTGAATATGTATGTTATTAAAGAAAATAAGAATAAGTTTTATATTATAAACTGATGGCTCTGCCTAATTAAAACAAAGGTGAAGGGGTAGGTTTAGATAATTCTTCCACTTATTGATCTTTTTCAAATTTGCAAGCTCAGAAAGAGAGAAAATTAGAACATTTAAGAAAATTGTTTTAAAAAAAAAACCCTTATTAATATGAAAAACAGGGCCTGTCGACTGCTCTTTTTGTCACTGTTAACCTAAATATATTAAATAGAAATGCATTCAGAAATAGACTGTAAATAGAAAATAGTCCTTGTAAATGATGGCATTGTTTGTTTGTTTTTACTGACAAGAGCAATGTGGTTTCTGTGTCCTGTAGTAGGATGCAGTCTGAGTTGTGTGAACTGTGAGACTGTTGGAGCTGCCAATAATACATGTACTTATGTGTGTGTGTGTGTGTTTGTGGCTACACACACACACACTCATACACGAAACAAAAGAGGAGATGAGACATAGGTTCTGCCTATGTCAGATCAACTGGGAGAACAAACGCTACAACAGCAGCTTGTTGGGAGTGTGTGTTTGTGTGTGAGACCGCAAAAAGAGATAGAGAGAGAAAGATAGAGGGGATGGAGAGACGAGCATGCTTCTTCAGAGAAGTAAAACTGCGGCTGTTGGAGGCAGTGATATTTAAGATTTTTATGTTAGTGTGTGCTCAAGTTTCTGAAGCCGTGAGGCTGTCTTGTGTGTTATCTACCCTCTGACATTTTTGCTGTTCAGATATTGAAGACAAAGACGAGCTCGAGCTTCGTCAAGAGTAGGTCATGATGTAAATTCCTCGCATCTCATTTGCATTTCTTTTTTTTTTGTCACAATCTTACAATTAAGAGTAATTCTTTTTACTGTAATTGTTGTGTAAAGAAAGAAAAACAAAAGCTATGTTCTAGTATTTGTTGGTGTGGATAAAAGTAATGGTGGGAAATGTGTCACCGGGCTGGTGAAGTTGTCAACCCATACATTGTTTTTTTCATTAACTTGTTACAGTCGTGGTGCCAACAGGATGGACAGAACAGTGAGTGAAGAGGAGAAGCCACAGAAACAGTCCAATAACAGTGAGTGGGAGAATTGGAGGGCGAGATGAAGACAGGAATGGATGGAGGGAGGGCTGGAATGCATTGGCCGAGGCACGCTCTCTGACCACTGTAAGGAAGGGGGCGTAGGCCAGGTCTCCCATCAATTACAACCTTGACCCTCCTCTTTTCTCCTTTCTCTCACTCACACACACTTTCTGCTTCATTCAACCATCCTCCCCCTGTCTCTCATCCTCCCCTGGTCCCTCTCCTCTGCTCCTGTAAATCAATCTCCTCTCCTCCTCTCTTCCACACTCCCTTCCCTTAAGCTTTTCTCCTACCGTCACCCTGCCACTACGCGCAACCCCCCCATCTCTCTCTATTGGCCTTCATCTTCATCCCTCGCCACTCCTCTCCCTCCTTTCATCGTTGACAGTGCAGTGGGAGTAGAAAGGTCAGAGGTGGGCAGACGAGAGAGGGAAAGAGGTAGAGGCAATGAGGGAGTGTGAAAAGGAGAGAGTGTATTTAATCAAAGTGGTGTGGGGGCAGATCATATTGCTGAGTGTGAGTTTAGCAATTATCCTGTAATTTCTATGTTTATCTCATTTGGGTAAAGTGAAACAAGGACGTAGTTGCGTCTGGAAGTGGGTCTATGTGTGTGCACATGCCTTAACTATTGTAACTAACGTGTGTTATGTGGAAGTGAAAAGTGAACATACGTATATCATATATCAATGTTAGGTGATGGTGAAGACAACAGAGTCAGCTAAAAAAAAAGAGACACAACTGTGAACATGTGAGGATGAAAAAAGACTGAAAGTGGTGGATCTACATGGAGCTGAGAATATAAATAGAAATAAATTACAATATACAGTATGTAAAGTAGTTTTAACAATTTATAGGAGTGTACATGTAGCATTGTTCAACGCCAAATCATCTATGTGTGTGTGTGTGTGTTTTTCTCCTGGATTCATAAATCAATCTGATGAATCACTTGCAAAATTGAACACAGATCCACATGATGAATCAGAATGCTTTAGCGTTATTATTGGTCTCCATGAACCATATAAGTATAAGTATATTGAATAGGTTTTTAAAATGCTACATGTATCACAGTTAACAGAGAAAGATAGGGAAGAGACCTTTTCCCTTACCCTCCCTCAGCATGCCCACAGTCAGACACTTCATGAAGCGGCAGGCCTGGCACGACTTGCGTCTCCTCTTGGTGATCTCGCACTCGTTGGTGGCTGGACAGCTGTACTCAATGTTGCCTGTATGTAGACATGTTGAAGGAGAACAGACAGAAAAGGTGTTATTTTAGACAGAAACGTCAACAGACAGGCGCAGAGATAACATGTTAGACACCAGTACTCAGCTCATCCTGCTGCATTAAGACATGGGGAGAAAAAAAACATAAATAGTGTATGTTTTATTTATATTGAACTATGGACAGAGAGAGAAAAAAATGTAGAGTTGGAGATAGACACATGAGCTACCTCAGCCTTTACCTTTTACTTTAAGATGACAATTTGTTGTCATGGTGGCCTCATGCATTAGAGAGCCAGCACTTAAACCTCCTAAACTTATCAATTTGTTACCAAAAAAAAAGAAAAAAAAAGTGTGTTTGTGTATGCACGTGTTCGACATGAACATAAATGTGAATGTGTCATCCTTGGGGAAGCTGAGGTTGCGTGACTAGCTGCAGTTCACTCACAGTGTAAAGATGAGGCTAAGATTATTAGGTAATGTAAGTCTATTAACTTTACAACCTTTGCCAACTGGAAGAAGCATCACCTGGAGAGTGTTAAAAGTTCATACTAATACCACCTTTACCTTGATTTGTCAACTGAGTCACTTTCCTTTCTCTTTGTTGTACAAAAATTTAACAATTTTCAAAATTCAGTATATTTATTTTGTTCCTCCCTCTTTTATTATACGTTATCTATAACTTCCTACAGTTTTCTTCTTCTATATTGTCCAATTTGTTATTGTTATTTTTCAAATTTGTATTTTCCTGTATGTCTAAATGAGACCATCCACTGTTCCTGTTGTTTCCCCCTGTCGTATTCTGTGGTTTGTTTTCTCATTTTCAGCTCAAGCCTCCCCTGGTTCTGCTCGTTTCCCCCACTTAGTAGTTTGATTCCAGTCAGTTCTAAAGCAAAACACAGTTACGGATTGGTTTGCACAGTTTTGACTGCTGTATAATTGTTGTTTTTGGGAAGTTTTATTTACTTAAGTATGAACTGTGTTGAGATTTGAGGCAGAACATTCTTTGTTCCCTTCTTCCTGTGCCCACCTGACAACTACAGTGCCTCAGCAAGCCAATGTATCTCCCACTGAAACAGAGTAAACAACAATTGCTATTGACTGCTGGCTGTGGAGAGGATGTTTTCTCATTACTGGGCTGATTAAGGGGCCTAGTTACCTAATGGGTAACAAGACGCTCATTAATCGGCCTTCTTAGTTAAAGTAAAGGCTGAACATGCTAAATGCTGGGGGAACACTTAGTCTAATGGACACTACAAATGGGACTAGTTAGCTTACACCCAACCTTTACATATTGATGATACAGGTGGAGCAAATGAATTCAGCAATTAAGGGCGACACTTACCTAGCATTAAGGCTAAATGTGCTAATGACACGACCTCTGTGGGTTAATGGGTGGTCAGTAAAAGGCCTTGCTCGTGCAAAGTAGGCAAGCACTACTAAATGGATAACTCCCAGTAAAGAGCCACTTATAGGGCTGGTAGCACAAAGGCTAAATGTGTTAAATCCTCACTGAGAAAGAAAAAGAAAAAACAAAACGCTTACAACTACACAGGCTGGACTAACATAGGCAATAATAATAAGACATACTATTTGTTGATTAAAGTTACACCATGACAGAAATTACAATTATTTCAACTGGGGGTGCAGTTGATTAGCATATTTGTATATAAAAATGACTTTAATTTTAGACTGTACATATTCAGAAAGAGGGTAGGTACAGTAGGCTTACATTATAGGCCCATATAAAAATATGACATAGGTCTATGTAGCCTACATGCTACCAACTCGTGCTCAGACGCAGATCATCCTGCTTCATAGAACTAACATAGGGTGGGAATTATAAAAGAAGGGATGTCATAGCACTCTGTGCATGTGTGTGTGTGTGTGTGTGTTTTCTGTTTTTATATGATTTATTGTGCACTCAGGTGAGCTTAGAGTAGAAGGATTCTTGGATTCCTCTATGTATAATGTGTGAGTTTGTATAGGTGTGTGCTGGTGTGAGAGAGGGGGATATATAACCTCCTCAAATCCTCTGCAATCTCCTGTGAGTTGTGTGTGTGTGTGTATGTCCACCCGCTGCATTACAATTGACCACCATTGTACAGATGGGGGGTAATATGAATGTTGGTGTGTTTTTGGCCAGCTATACACGTTGAGCTGTCTTGTGTTTTTACCTTTCCTGATATTACACCTCAAACTTTGTCTTGCCATTTGCTTTCATTGCATTTAGTTTTATCTGAAGAACAAAAGCAAATATATACAACGAGAGAAGTAACAAAGGCACAAGGTTTCTGTGCCTGTTTGAAATTCTGCAGATACATATTTAAAAAAAAAATTTAGTCCAGTAATTCAACAAGACATCCCTTAACATTCTAGATCAAAATATGTAAAAATGTAGTTTGTAATTTTAACTATAGGAATGTAGAATCTGGTTATTTTCTTTCAGGCAGTATGAACAGAACAACTATTCCCTGTTTGACTGGCCCACCCACCATGTTCACGGCACAGACTCCTTTGCTCCACATCACTATCAACTTTCTCATCTTTTTCTGTCCTGCTTTCATCCACCTTGCTTCATCCCTCTTGCGGTCCTTCCTCTTTCCATTCCATTGGCCTATCCTCCCTCTCCTGCACGTTGCCCCTCTCCTCACTCTCCCTTTATCCCTCTCTCTCTCAATAAGGGAGTGATAGATGCAGGTTGTCAGGTGTCGCTGGACTGACGCCACAGAAACAGCAGCTGCCAGAGCCACTTCCTCCATGCTGCGACACACACACACACACATCACACACATCACACCATCTACCTCCTCTCTTCTTGCTTCTTTCTTTCCTTGTTTCAACTTGTTTTTTATCCAAACCATGTACTCCTCTCCTCTCCTCTCCTCTCCTCTCCTCTCCTCCCTGACCAGCTGGAGGTGTTTTTTTTTGGTGATTACCTGTGGTTTTATTGGCTAATGGGTTGAAACATACCAATATGTCTGCCACTGCCCATCTGAGGCTGGCCTTGCTTTCCAGCCAAGATGCACACACACTAACACACAATGTGCAAAAACACAGGCATAGGTGCACAGACATAGACATGAACATGCATTCATTCACACTGATGAACATGAGACCGTAAGCCCACACACAGACGCACAGGGTAACACACACATCCACATTATCTGTGGATGGATTTGGCTCGTATGGTAGCCAAAGATAATGTCATGACCCATTTGTTCCAGTGGCTCTAAGACCGTTCAGTCTGTGTCCCAGCAAACATCAACAGTAGCAATGTAGCACTGATATGGAAAAAAAAACTTGTTCATAAATGGCCTTGCATTGACAGATTTTCTTAATGTTTAAAAAAAAAAAAAATTGGCTCAGATTTATGTCATGATGGCTCCAGTTTCAATATGGTTTTCCATCTTTTTGCTGAAAGACCTTTTGTAACAGTCGTGTAACTAGTTGAACCAAAGTCTTGATCCATAACCTAGAACTCTGGCCTTCCTGACATGCAACATGTCAACTTAGGGAGAAGGAAGGATTACAAAGAGAGTGAAAATGATGGAATGAGAGAGAGAGAGAGAGAGAGAGAGAGAGAGAGAGAGAGAGAGAGAGAGAGAGAGAGGGGGCAGCACATTGATTTGAATCTATTCAAGGTCATACTCCGAAGAGGCTCCACTGTCAACATGTCATCATATCCATACATTTACAGGGCTCTTGTATTTAATCTGCAACCGTGTCCTCACCTCTGTAACCTTTAACAAGTCCTCAAATTGAAATGAGACTTGTGGAATTGGTCAACTATTAGACCCTACAGTCAAGCAGGATGAATTAAGGGTTAAACCCTTACAGAGTGATTACAGTTGTGTATGTGCATCCATGTGTGAATGGGCTTCCATGCGTTTGTGCCTTTATCTCTTTATATGTGTGTTCCAATCTCTTTGTCAGGATTGCACTCTGTCCTGATCTCATCCTGTAATAAACACATACAGGTCATCTCTCTGTATAGTGGTGACCATCCAGTGGATGTAAGACTTCGACCCCACCGCATCCACCTGTCTTTCTCTCTCAGGGGCTTTACTGGGAAAGCTGCTTATCATGGGAAAAAGAAAGCAGCGTCAGATAGCTGGATGGATGGAAAGGTAGATAGATGAATCCTGTCTGATATGACTGACTGACTGTCTCAAAGGATTGATGACAGGCCGGCTGACTAGGTACTGTAGTTTGGTTGTTGCAGTGGCATACTGAATAACAAGAAGGCTGTCCTGATGGGGCCTAGTCATTATTAATTATTCTAACACATTATCAAATATCATTAAAAACAAAAAGTCCTCACAGTTATAACTTGCAGACTGTGACCATAGTGACTCTTAGAATTAACTTCTCCCTCACTTCCCTTACCTAAAAGCACTTCACAGACCCTATAGCTAATGGGTTATCAAATGTGATATTTTAATATGTATTTTATATTTTTAATTGTCAAATCCCATGAAACCCAAGCCAATTATATCAACATAGAGCACAACTGACTAACTATTAACTATCAATTTACTCTTTAGTCTGGTATGTATGTACTTCAGGTGTGCTTGCTGTAAATTAATGCATTTGTAGACGTTGTACAAGTGCTACATTTGTGAAATAAGGACTGTGAAACTAGGATTGTTGCATTTTTGTTGAAGTGGATTAGTGAGAAAATGGACAATTCATAACTTTATAGCTAATTGGTTGCCTGTAAGACTGACCTGCGCTGTGCAATATAAATGATGGTTATAATGGTTATAATGCTGAGCGCTTGAGGATAAAAATGAATATCCACAAAACTGGGGAGGATAGCCTAGATACCTGTGTACTTCCAGGGCTACTTCTAGCCCTAACAAGGGACAACCGAAGGATTACTGACCCTAATTCCTGGTACTCTTCTCATCATGTGGATTACTGCTCTATCCCTTCTCTCCTCTACCCCCTAACCTGAACTCCTGAACCCCAGACATAACCTCTGACCTTCCTCTGACACTATGTTATCTCCTAGACAACAGGCTTACTGCTAACACTCTTCGCGTGAAACATAAGCAGCTAGATCTGGGAATGCAAACACTACCTGAAATTACTTTCTGCTGTTGATGAAGAGGAGGTCAAGGTTGAGGGTGAAAGAGGGGCGTGTCTCAGAATTGGTGCATATATGCATAGACCTGATTGGATGTTTATATGTGAGTGTGTATATGCATGCATGGCAGGGAGAGAAATGGTGAAGGACAGGGAAAAAATAGACTTTGTTGGGTGTCCTGGTGGCTCACTTAGCAGACCGAGGAGGATACATGTACCACATAGAAATATAGGTTCAGATTTGGCCTAGGGCTTTTATCACATGTCCTGGATTTAGTATGATGGCTCAGGTGTTTGTGTATGTGTGACAGAGTGTACTTTATTAGAGTTTTTGTGTGCACTTCATAAAAGGAAACATAGTGTATGTTTTCCATGCTATTTGTGCAGTACCGATTATCTTTATTAAGAGCCTATTTAGTATAACACACTCTTAACGTCTGATCTTATGTCCCCAGCAGCCAACCAGTTGCCAGCTGATGTGATCGCTTGTTGTGATGTCTTGATGACGTTTAATGTCACACCATAAATTCATGAATGGAAATGTGAATTAACTCTAATTAAAATAATTAGAAAAATTTTAGACAATAAAATTAGACAGATTTTTACCTGTCATCATGTCAGTTGAACACAAAATTGACCAGATCTTATTGGATCTTATCAGAACTTATCTTATCTTAAACTTAAACCAGAACACAGACACACAAACTTTCTGTTTCACCAGGTTTTACCAAGAGGGTGTTGTAAAGACAGAGCCACTAAAAGCAAAGTGAAACAGGAAGAAACAGAGACAAAACAAAAGTAAACATGCAATGGTGGATCTAGCAAACGAAAGACACATGGTCAGAAATGTAGCTGGAAGAACATACACGATAATCAGACAGAAAGTCAAAATGGAAGCCAACCTTGGATGGTGCGTTTGAAGAAGGCCTTGCAGGCTTCACAGGATGCCACTCCATAGTGGTACCCTGACGCAATGTCCCCGCACACCAGACACAGCCTCTTGGGCATCGAATTCAACATGTACTCGCATTTAATCTGTGAATCTTCCCCGATAGTTGATGAACAGTCCTCATAGCGCTTTGATCCAGGGCCACCAGCAGGACCCAGGGGCCCCGTGTTAGAGCCGTAAAGGCTTGGGGAGTCTAAGCCATTGGGGTGGCCGTTCATCGTGGACGAATAGGAGCCTGAGGCGTCACTGGAGCCACCAGGGGAGTGATGGTTTAGACTGTCAGTCAGGGAGGCGGGACTAGACGGTTCAGTCTTTATATAAGATGATGGACAGTTGGACTCAAGGTGGCGCTCCTTACTGGACATTCTGCAGAGAAGCCTGAGGGAGTGAGACAGGAACAAAGAGAAGAGGAAGAGGAGCAAAGTATTACAAGACAAAGCCATGTGCGAAATGTGAGAAAATGATGTGTATTCATACAGGAAAGTTAAGAGAGCAGAGGTAGAGAGAAAAGTAAAAGTTAAAGGAGAAGATAAAGAGATACAGTGAAGCCAATGCTCAATGAAAGAAATTCTTTTCTGGAGGTCCAATTATAAGGTCTGACGTTATGTTTCCTGTCACTTTCTATGATGACAGTTTTTCACTGAGCCCAACACATATGTGATGACACAATCCATCCATCACATTTCTTATTCTGTTCATGAGTGAAATGAAAGGAGTTGTGCAGAGCGACAGGGAGAATAGGAGGCCTAAACACAAAAAGTTTACAGATTGTGGTTCACTAACAGCACAGTGTGTAAAATAGAGCAGCAGAGAAACATATATCGTAGTACAGACACATACATGGGGCAGACGGTCATCCGTCACTCTCTAGTCAATAGCAGCTTGTTCTACATGAAGGTAATCAGTAAGCAGCCTCTCTGCTGCTCAATCATCCCAAAGACAGCCTCACACATGCAAGATGCTCCCTCTCTCTCTCTCTCTCTCTCTCTCTCTCTCTCTCTCTCTCTCATACACACACATATAGATTAATTTCATACATGGTCACAATCAAGCACAAACTGACAGATACAGAAGAGGCCTTGCGTTAAAACAAAAAAACAAATCTCTTC
Organism: Chaunax sp. Z400; assembly: GCA_037577475.1. Taxonomy (NCBI): domain Eukaryota; kingdom Metazoa; phylum Chordata; class Actinopteri; order Lophiiformes; family Chaunacidae; genus Chaunax; species Chaunax sp. Z400. The sequence continues at coordinate 26,115,556 of CM075184.1, forward strand.
TAAACAGTGCCGAAGTTTTCCTGTATTCCTCTCCTCATCTCTTGTATTTCTCTGCGTTCGTTCCCTTCCTCTGTTCTGCTTCCCTTCATTTCTCCCTCTACCTTCTCCAACATTTCCTTCTTCCTCTCCCCGAGGAGGCTGACTGGTGTCTTGTTAATGGCAGTTGTAATTAACAGCTATCTTCTCTCTGTCCATATCTCTCCATCCCTCCCTTTGTCTACCTTAGTATCTATCTGCCTGTCTCCCTATCACTTCCTATTCAATGCCATCTCTCTCTAACTCAATCTCTTTGCACTCTCTCTTTCTTTATGCATTACCACTCTATTTCTCTAACCCCGTCCTCCTCCCTTCTCTGCCGTTTCATTGTTAAAGGCAGAAAGCACAAAAGGGTTTTTTAATTAAGGCAGGATGCTGCTAAACGAGGGGCTTCTGAAGTCCAGTCGGCCTGTAAAAAATCCCTGTTCTACAGGGACCCATAAAACACAGACAGCGCCTTGACGGAGAATAGAGAGCCGGAGAGGGAAGAGTGGGGGGGGGGGAATGGGGATGGATATAGATGGGAAAACAGGTAGGCAGGCAGACAGAGAGCCATAGCAAGAGCCTGTAAGAAAGAGAGAAAGACGAGTTGGCTGCAATGACAAATGATCACCGAATGACAGACAAAGCTGTCCTCTTCCTTGAGTCGAACCTACACCGATACTCACTCAGGCAAAACACAGTTTTATCGGAAATTCAATGCTTTTTTGGAGTCCATTTGTCCTTTCATGAAGTGACGTGACATTTATAATGTACAATACCACCAATGATGTATTTTAGTCCCACCACCACCTCTTCCCTCCTTCTCCCTTCCTGCAGGTCCTCCTAATTCGGTAACTCTATTAATCGTGGCTTTGTGGTATTCACCAATGTCCATAAATCTATACATCTGATGCTAAGGTATGCCTTCCGTTTGCAATAAGGGGGACATGGTCTACAAATCAAGAGTGAGCAAAGGAGGTAATAGGGTGAGATTCTGTGGATGGGGAGGAGAGACAGAAGCACATACAGTATAAGGTGCTAGAATAAGCAGGGAAGAAATCAATGGGAATGTGGGAACGAGTGATGGGATGATGAGAGGTCATACACAGGGTTGTCTATGTTCTAGCAGAGAGAGAGAGAAAACACTCAGAGGAGAGAAAAAGAGAGTGGACCCATTTAAGTAGGTGATGTGATAGTGATGATTTAATCTCTCCTTTTTCACTCTTTATGCTCTTTTGTGCCCTCTCCTTTCCGTCAATCCCTCTGAGCACCATTAAGTGAATAAGTTTAAGTGGCAAAAGATCTAAGGTGTTTTTTTCTCCTTTTCTCCCTCAAACTCTCATCTATCTCTCTTTCCTTTCCTCCTCTTCGCTCGGTCTCTCTCTTTTTCCTCTATCATCTTTTTTCTCCCACTCACATCTTTTCTATATGCTCTCTCTCCCACTCTCTCTCTGTCTCTCTCTCTCACACACACACACACACACAGATACACACACACTGCTTATAAATGAAAAATAATGGCAGTCGAAGGGGGAGGAATAAAAAGAATAAAAAAGAAGACATGCATGCAGAGAAGAGGAGAAGAGGAAAGAAGATTAAGAAATCACAGACAGTGTGCTGTGCCGAGCGAAAGGTTGAATGCATTTATGTATGTATGTTATCAGTATAATTATGGCACAATGTAACGATGGCTCAGTGCTGAAAGAGCAGTCTTATTGTGCGTGTCTGCTCTTCAGATGAGTGTGGAGGGAGAGGATGTGAAGGGCTGGGTTTCTTTTTTTTTGAGCAATTCTTTATGACTTTTGATGCTACATAAAGACTATTTATTTTCTTTTTGTATTTTTACAATGGGCTCAAAGACGTGAGCTGTAGCTTACGAAACGATGACAGTAGAACACAAAGAGGAAGAGTAATCAGATTTTAGTTTTAGCACTGATGCTTAACTGTTGTGGAGAAAGGGTTATTTCATTTTCTTCATATACTGTACATTTTTGACGCACCCAGTTGAAGAGCACTTTATTGCAATCAAAAAAATTTATGGATGAAGCTTCTTTTTTCTCATATTGTCATAAATTATCGCACTACATGAACAGTATTTTGTTTTTTACAATACGTCATGAGCAAATGATCTATTCTGTTAAATTGTTAGATGTATTTTCTAATACATTAGAGAAGTAAAATGTTAATTTTAGTTTCACATATGCAACATCCAACAAAAAGAAGGCTAGCTGGTGGACAATTTGATTTGAAATGTTTTTTTGTTTTTTTTGAGGAATAACGGAAAGTTTCAATTCACTACTAATGATACAAGTATTTTAGTCAGGTTTACACTTTAGAGCCAATGATAAAATTTGACCAGACATGCAGTGTTTGTGACACCAACTAGATATGACACTGTTTCACAAACAGCCAGAATAAGGGAACAAAAGTGGCTGTTTAGTTCCTGCAGACATCAAATATTCAGTAGGCCTATTTACCTGTCCCTCACTGAGGGACACAGACACACACACACACACACACACACACACACACACACACACACACACACACACACACACACACACACACACACACACACACACACACACACACACACACACACACACACACACACACACACACACACAAACACCAGAAAGATTACCACCTTCCCTTGTCTCCATTTCCACCTCGATCCCTGTCATTTTGTCTTTGTTCCTATTTCGTTTTTTTTTATTTCTTACTTTTTGCAGTCAAAGTGACTCACGAAAGAGAGACAGAAATATGTGGATCCATGCAGAGAAGGAATTGAATCATGTCTAAAAAAAAATAAAGAAAGGAAAAAGAGGAAGAAAAAGAATCTGTTTTCTGATTGTTTTGAAGGAAGGTGGGCCACTTTAGTAAGACAAGCTGTCATTAGGGCAGTTGGCTGATGCAGCGCCTTGACAACTGGCAGGGGACAAACATACAATCATTGTATTAGAACAACTGCTCTCTGACTCACTCTGTGTCTGTTTATAGTGCACTCCTCTGGTCTGTGTTTTTGTGAGTGTTTGTTCTCTTATTATATACAATCTTTGTGCAACTGCCTCGCTAGATGGTGGCCATAAACACCAACACTACTCCAAAATGTTTCTTATCCCACACCAGGTTAGAGAAGAGAAGAGAAAAGAAAACAATGGTCAAACAACTAAAATATGATTGTACATATAGGATTTTTATGCAATGTAAATATTTAGACCTCATACTCTATTCTAAGAATGAAAACTATTTAAAAAAAAGATGTTACTCCATTAAGATCGAATGCATTTGATGGAACTTCGGTGCATGAATGACCAGCGAAAGAAAGCATCTCACAATATTTTTAAAACCAACTTCCCGTGGAAAAGAGAGATAAAAATGAGAAGAGAAGGATAAGACGAAAGAAGAAAGAGAAGTGGTCGCAATAGAGATGGAGAAGGAAGAAGTGCTGACAATGTAGCTACCACGGTTTGGCTAATACCTTTCCATCACACCAAGCATTGTGCTCTCAATGCTGATAAGAACACACAGTCCAATAAGCAAAAAGAAAAAAGAGAGAGAGAGAGAGAAAACCCCTCACAATTCTATCTCGGTGATACCGGCAATGCTTTGGGAAAGTGAAGGAAGGGTGGAATACAGACAAGAAAATGCACTAAAGAATGGAGTAAGGAGGGGAATGGGAGAAAAAAAAATCCATTTACATTTCCAGAGTCAAATGAATAGAATGATTTCATCAATAATCTGAATTGCTTTTTCAGCCGTCACACTGCCGTTTATTTTTCTTTCTTTGCTCTATTTTTCTCTGTATGTTACTCTCTTTTTAACACTCTCCTATCTGTGGAGGGTTGTTGAACTGCTTGTCAGCTTGTTAGTCCGATACATGCACTGGTGAGTGTGCACACACACATAAATTTGACCTCTCAGCCGCAGACATTGGATCAAAGTGAATAATGACGAGCGTGAACACTTACGGCGAAAACAATTTCTGTATTCTGGTGGCTGAATTGCTGGACCAGGGCAGGAAAAAAAAACCCCACACACACACACATAAATGATATAACAAAACTCTTTTTTTACATGTACCATTTTCTAGGTAAGCAGTAATCAAATCTGTCCATTGTGTGAGGTGTCTGCATTAAAGGCAGAGAAATACAGAGAGAAAATAATCTGTATGTTTCAGTGGCGTTGGTGTGTGTGTTTGTGTGTGTGTGTGTGTGTATGTGACTCACAGTGTGTCGATGATTATAGTTGTTTTCAGAGGGAAAAATGAATAAAATAAGAAATAAAAACTCACGCAGCGAGAGTCAATCTAAACTACTCTCCCCCCTACTGAGCTCTCTCTCGCCCCATCGTTGGGTCTCAATCTCTCAGTCTTATGTCGTTTGCACTTCTCGCGCACAAACACACTATCATTGCTTCTCTGTCTTTCTTGTGCATCCACACCCTGTCACAGACACTACCTTACACCCCACACAAATACACAAATACACACACACACACACACACACACACACACACACACACACACACACACACACACACACACACACACACACACACACACCAGGGAGCAGATCAATTGTTACAGTGTTAGTCGGGCAGGAAACCTGTAATTCACTTCATTGGCTGCAGAATAAACCCCTGATTACATACAATCAATGTGATAATGGCTAAAACACATTCTGCCCAATGGGCTGTCAGGCAGTTAAGACTGGCAGAGGAGAGGAAATGTGTGAATGTGTGTGTGTGTGTGTCTGTATTACAGGCTATACATGCATCTGTCACTGAGTGTGTTGAGACACTTCTTCCAGGTATGAATTTTATTGTAACAAACACAGGCCTTTGGTGTGCACACCTATCCACAAACACATACGCAGGTGTGAAATGAATCGGGTGGGACTTTCAAAGGCGCGCTAGTGGGGCTTAAGCTATTATAATGCATCCTGGGGTTTAGAAAGTTTACGCACGGACACATGCACACGCGCACACACACACGCGCACACGTACACACACCGTAGATGTGAATGGATAAACAGTGGGAGGCGGCGCACACAGGGTAGGCTCAGCCAAACACGATTGATTAAGACTTATGTGCCTTCCAAACTGCAGACTGCAAACTATTCAGGAATATCATGTCGAGTCTGGCAACATCAATGTATCTCATGTGACTCCAACTGTCGTGTAGTGCTGTTGTTAAAACTGTCTCATGCACTTTATTCTTCTTCTCTTGTTTTTTCTCTACTTCTAAAAAGTGCTTACATCTCCAAATTTTAAGGGAATTCCTTTTCCTTGCGTAATCTATAGAAAGGATGATTTAGATGTGAGAGTCTGACTGTGATATGAAGAGGCTGAGTTTGTTCAGGGCAAAAACGTAAAGGCAGTGTGCCGCTAACCCTGTGTGTGTGTGTGTGTGTGTGTGTGTGTGTGTGTGTGTGTGTGTGTGTGTGTGTGTGTGTGTGTGTGTGTGTGTGTGTGTGTGTGTGTGTGTGTGTGTGTCAGATGGCAATCTTGATGATTTAGGTCATTTTCTTGTGGAGCAGTGGCTGATAAGTGTGTTGCTGCCAGGCACTATCTTTGTCACCATGTCTCTCTCTCGTCTTACCTCTCTCTTTGTCTCTCTCTCTCTCTCTCTCTCTTTGCTCCTCTACCTGTCTCCTTTATCTGCTATGTGTTGTAAGGGTGGTTGTCTACTGTAAGAACAGCACTTAAAACCTCTAAAACATGCAGTACGCTGCAAATAAGGAGTACAGTTCACAGTTAGTCTGCTATATTCAAATATGCATTTGCTAAATAATCAGGTACATATAAATTACTGCAAATTAGATCTGTTTTGGGAGTGGGAAGACTAAATTGTATACCATGTACTTGCAGTGACCTCCAGTCTCTTAATGGAAAGCCCGAAGAGTGGAAATCAATTAAATTAGTGAATGCATCCTCTTTTAAGGTAAACCTTTATTGGAATAAACGACATGTGGTACTCCTCCTCCTTTTCATGAGAAAATATATCATGAACAATATATATATGTAAATATTTAATTAGTTTAAACAGTTTTCACAACAATTTGATGAAAACATGATGCTTTTTCACATGATATTTAGAGGTAATGTTTACGTGGAGGTTAAAAGGATATACATTGTCGGCTGGTTCCTTCATAAAAGAAAGGTCATTTATCAAGGTGAGTGTTCCTCTCCCTTTCTATGTGTGTGTGTGTGTGCATGTGTGTGTGTGTGTGGATTAGCAGTGTTATCACTGAGCATTAGGGGTGCAACAGCCTTCCAAACACTTACCGACACTTGCCATTGTGGCAGACACACATGCTTTCACACACACACACACACACACACACACACACACACACACACACACACACACACACACACACACACACACACACACACACACACACACACACACACACACACACACACACACACACACACCCAAAGCCAGACGACACATTCGATCATTCATGTACAGTGAGACATACACCTCTCCTAAGCTTTCTCTCTCTCTCTCTAATATATATAAGGGACCGTATCAAATAAAATCACACAAAGGTATAATAAAAATGTGTTTAAAAAAACTAAAATATCCCCCGTCGGATTAAAAACACATTTTATTACGCAGATGGTCAAAGAGGATTTCCACTCAAGTCAATATGACAGGGCTTTTAAATGTGACACGGGAGGGAGGCGGAGAGAGGGAAAGGGAGGAAGAGGGAAACAGAAAATGAGTGAATAGGAGAAAGAGAGTGCAAAGCTGTTAAAGAGAGGCGAGTGTGAAGTTAAGGGGGACTTGATCTGAGAGAATGAGGGGAGACGAGCGGAATAAAGGAGAAAATGAAATGTAGGAGAGGATAGGAGAGTGGAGGGGAGGAGAGGGGAGGAGAGGAGAGTAAAAGCTGCATTCTTTAAGCAGATCAGATTTGGGGAAATTGGGCTGTCACCACAGGATTGTGATGATTTACACCTATCCATCACAGAGAGAGGGAAAGAGAGAGAGAGAGAGAGAGAGAGAGAGAGAGAGAGAGAGAGAGAGAGAAGCAGAGTAGTATGTACAATAATGCACAGCGTCTGTAAAAATGAGAATATCTGTCCTAAACAGGCTGAATGCCCTGTTGGCTTTTCAAATCAGTAAATCAATATCAATCAATTCTTTAAGCAACACATTTAAGAAACAGAAAGAACAATTACTTTTATTTCAAGATTACATTCTATTACAGATGCTGTGGGTCAAAAGAAGGAAGTGAATGGCATGAAATATGACTTAAAACACATTTCCTCCCATCTTAGTCAAATACATGAAATAAATAGTTAAACATCTGAGAGGAGGACCCAGCCCTACATGAATGCATTACACTGATTCACATTTTGAACTGAATGGATCAGGACTGTCTGTTGACACTCGTCCCCTCTGCCTCTTTGCCTGAACTTCCCTCTCTTTCCGTTTGCTCTCCTTCCTCCCCCTCCCTCCCTTCACTGCTGGCTGATGCACCTTACAGCCTTGCTCCTGGACCATCTGTTAGGGGATCTAATTCACATCCGGTCATAATCAGGTTTGCTGGAGTGCCCACTGTCTTTGCATTTCTTTCTGTCACTCTCTGTCTCTTGCCGGTCTGCCTGCTCCCTTTCTGTCTTTTTGATATTTTGTCTTGAATTGTGGACCACTCATTTACAGTTTCTATGTCGGACTGTCGCCGTTCAGTTTTGTGTATTAGAACATTTAATTAACATCCTCCTTTTTTTTCTCCGCTCTTTTTTCCCCTTTCCGTACATTTCATCCATGCAGCAAACAAAGTGGCACCGGCACATGAACTTTCGACAATGACAGAACAAAATGATCTGATATACTGGATTCATTGTGAGTTTTAAGTTTTGTATTACCGTATAATGCAAACACATGAAGTCCACTCCTGCTCTTATTTGGAGAATCTGCTTCACTTTCAATGACTTTTGAATTTTGGAAATGACAAAGATTTAAACGCTGCCTCAGCACTTTGTTGGTGAACTTAATATGTGAACATAAATTTGACATTGGTGGAAAACTCAAATGATGCATGGACACAGCATCTTAACTGTGTTTGTATGTGCATGGCTTTATCCATAACTGAGAATAAGGCAAGCTGAGGTGAAGGGGGTGGAAGTTAATGAGAGGTGAGTGTCTGAACACAACCCCCCCCTCTCTCTTTCTCTCTCTCTTTCTCTCTCTGCTCCAGCAGTAATCCTCTTCTATAAATCTGCAATCCAATCAGCGTTGTCCACACTTCCACACACACACACACACACACACACACACACACACACACACACACACACACACACACACACACACACACACACACACACACACACACACACAGAAAGAGACAGAGCTGTTGGGAGGCCCATCTGTGTGTTAAGGCAATCTGCTTTATCATTATGATTACATTGGGCTCAGTTTACAGCAGTGTGTGTGTGTGTGTGTGTGTGTGTGTGTGTGTGTGTGTGTGTGTGTGTGTGTGTGTGTAGGGAAGCACAGCCTGGCTGTCTGACATTAATCACATTCCCATGGTTTGATGTCCTATATAAAAATAAGAATATTATTGTTGATGTCCAACTGCAGATCTCCAAAAAACAATTATGGATTTCTTCAGATACAGATAAGTTTTCTTCATATTTTTGTATACAACAATTAAGGTTTTGAAGGATTTAATGTGTGGATGCCATTGTCAGCCACATTTTGAAATGTTTCAATTCTTGAACCACATGTAGGCCTATATAAAGATTATTATACAACAATTGAAAGAGGAGTTTGGAGGTCAGATATCCTGAAGTGAGTGTTCATGTGATCTTATACCGCATGTGTGTAGATATGTGTATAAGAAAAAAGGCATGTATGTATTCATAATGGTGAGAGAGCTAGTTAAGGTCTTAACATCTTAACAATGTAGTTCTGAATTAGTCCATTTTTTTAATGCAAGTTTTTTATTTTTTAGACATTTTCAAATGTCACAGTAGCAAAATCATAGCTGCCCTTTTAATATTGGCTAATTTCCACTTAGATGGTTCAGTTTCAGCCTGCTTGTCACACTGTCATGGCTTATTGGGACATTTAATAGAACACAGTCATTATTAATGTTATTATTAACTCTTACGTTTTTCCTAAAATGTCTCCAGTGAAAAAGATCTACTGTAAGAGGGGATAGTCTGATTAATGGAATGGCTGATTATCGGATCCTGTATACATCCTTTTTCCATTTATCTGTGTCCGTGTTTTTTTTTCTTAATTTCAAAAGATTTTAAAATGATTGTTGTGAATAGTTGTAATTTAGAGGAGTATTTATATTCCATATTTCTAATTTAAAATCACAAAATGGAAATACTCAAGTGCAGTAGAAGTACCTAAAGATTTTACTCAGTTGCAGTACTTGAGTAAACTGTTCTTAAATGACTGCTTATCAGTTCCAAATATCAGATTTTTGGTCTCCTTACTAATAATAGGTATCGTATCCTCCCCGACAGAAACATTTCAGTCTGTCCCATATTCTTTATGATAAACTGTATAAGGAAGTGTTTTGCTGATTCATAATATAACATATTCCTGTTCTGCAGTGTATTAAATGAAGTCTCAAGATAAATTCTTAAGTTGGAGGCTTAAGCAGATATTTTTATTATTATCAGCCAAATATGGAATATTGTTGTGTCTCATCTGAGTCTTGGCATAGTTCTGGTTTAGTTTGGGTCGTTGAACTCTCAAAAACTTCAACCAATGCAGCAGAAATAATGCTCCCTAATTCAGAGTATGTGTATATATAGTATCTGTGTGTTTGATATTTCAAATATAACGACAGACACCAGCCTCTGGCAAACCTTTACACCTCTCATAACCAGACTTGACTGTCTGCCACACACACAAACTCATATTGTGCTAGTAAAACTCCTCTTACAGTAGTGATTGGCTGGGAGATTCTGCGTGAGAATGGCTTGCCAGACCTCTAATTGGCTTGACCCAGACTAACCCTGAAATCCTACTGGACTAAGACCTCCTAGTCTATAGTGTGCATAGACATACACACAAACACACTAAACAAACTTAAAATTAAAGGGGCTTGCAAAAGCCTAACAAGGAACTAATCAATAGTGCTCTAATAGGCTGCAATAATACAACAACAATAACAGCATCATACATGATGATATTGTTCATTTAAATTGTCTTGACACTTAGTGAGATGGTGCGAAAATAATGTTGTTTGGTCAAAGAAACGTAACAATATCACTGACGCATCAAATCATTCCATATTCATCAGTATAGAAAAATAAAGTCATACCTTTTGTTACAATGTTATCTTAGAATATCTATCATTTATAAGAAAAAAATCTAAAAATAAAATATAAACATAGAGCAGGAAGCCCACTCTTCACATGCGTGTGCTCATTTGCATATAATAGCGTGATAGGCATGCATTATGCTAATTATATACAAAACACATACTTACAATTACAGTTTTGCAATCTGGGCATGTGGCTCTATCTCTTATCCAGAGAAACGTACAATGATTAAAAGACAGAAGGAAGAAGTGGCAGAGAGGAAGTAAGAATATGAAGAGAGGGAGGAACTGGATCTGTGTTTCATGCGTCACACATTTGCTGTGTTTTAACATGAAACAAACAGCATATTTAGAGTTTATTTTCTAAAATTGGACCATGGCAGCTCTAAGTTTCACCTTCTGCAGTCAACACAAGCCTAAATCTAGTTTCCACTGGAGAACTTTAAAGCGAAATTTCGCTTTGGTTAAAGCTTTTCATGCTTTGCTGCACATGCAGATGGCATGGGGGATTACTGTTATGGTAAAAGTGACTGTCCTTCAACAAATGACTTGAATTAAAGACTCTGCGCTGCAATGCATTTGCACTACTGAGTTGTCCTTGAGCCAGTAAAACTTCACAAAACAAGACAGTACCATAGGTAAAGGAAAAATATTATATATATTAATGGTTATCCAGTTATTATCATTTCAACATTACAACATTTTCCTCTGGGCATAAAACATCTTGGGTGAAAATTTGAAATCTCTATCAAATCTATCGACTTCCCCGCTCCATGGACAACTCCTAATCTACGCCAGTTGTCACTAAATATCGAAAATAATTGATCAAGGTGTGCGGTAATGTGTAATGTTATAGCAGTCCCATAGTAAAGGCTTTTTTTAAACTGAGAAAAAAAATGTTTGTGGCTATTTGACAATAATGATAACCTGGCCTTTTGCATGCATGTGGATACACCAAAGCAGAGCAGAGCATTTAATCATAATGTTTACGCAGAAAAATCTAAAATATACTTAAGTATGAACATATAGCCTGCTGCTGTGGAATGAGGAAAATGAGAATTATTACTAAATGAAAATAAAAGGAAAATTCTCTCTCTCTCCCTCTCTCACACACACATGCATACATCGCTAATAACCACCAAAAACATTGGCTTTTATGTCAAAATACTTGACTTTTCTTTCTCTTTCATCTGAGGTTTACAGAGGACAAGTGTGATTTTTATGTAAAACGGAACTTAACACATTCATAGATTATTTTTCTTTTATGTTTCTCTTCCTCTCTCTCTCTGTTTCGTATGCCTTGGGCCCTCTCGTCATTTCGTCTCACCTGGGGTTGTAGAGGGCATGTGCGTCTCTCATGTGGTTGGCCTCTAGTGGATCGTAGCTCTGGTGCATCCTCCAGGCGCCAGCGCCGCATTTACTATAGGTTGACTTGGAGTTATCTTCACTGCTGCTGTTCACCAATGGCCCCTTCGATAAGTTCATTCTGCAGGCAAAGTGAGACATGGAGAGGTGAAAAAAAACAGAAAAAGGTAGAGAAACGGCAGGTGTGAAAAAGTACCTGAAACATTGTATTTCTAATACTTCTAGGAGGGATTAACGATCAAATAATTTTACTACTCAAGAAAAATACTAAATCTATTGAAAAGAGGCTTTAAGAAGATCTTAAGGGGTGCAGATATAGTGCAGTGGTTAAAGCCTGCGCCCCATGTATAGCGGCTGCAGTCCTCGCGTGGTGTCAGTCGGTTCGATTCCCACTCACGGCCATTTGCCACGTCTCCCCCTCTCTCTCCCCCATTGCCTGTCAACATCCTCACCTCTCCTATACAATTAAAGGCAAATGCCCCCGAAAAAATACTTAAAAAAAAAAAGTTCTTGAATGTAAATTGGGATGGGATATTAAAATGGTGCCAATAATATGAAACAATTACGAGAAAAAAAGAAAACCAGGCATAAAGTACGGCATTACATTGTAAATGAAACATTAACTAATCGTACTGAAGATCATTTAATATTCAATGCAGACTTTAAGTTACGTTCTTTTTTTTAAACCTTTTTTTATGAGGACAATAACAGGGATAAAAAAAAGAAAAGAAGAAAAAGCTACTAGAAATGTAAAGAAAAAGAGAACAAAAAACAGTCGTTCTACCATGAACATAATGTGAGACAAATGGAATGGAGACAGTATCATACGTTATCAACGCATTTAATGCACACAACACACATCCATATTCAAACATTCAACACTTTTTGCTATAAGCCTGCAACAAACAACACAGACACGAGTTATATGAGTGTATAACTACTTAGCAAAGACAGGAGGGAGGAAGATAGATATGAGAAAGCAAGAAAAAGTCATACTGTGGAAAGACAGACAGGCTGTCAGCAAGACAGTCAGATGCACAGAGGAAGGGTTGTGACTTTTAACTAGAACATGAGACTTTTGTCCTGCGCTGACATATTTCTGTCAAACACATCCGTCTGTCTGTCCATGCGTCAGGCTGCTCATTGTGTTTAATGCCAGAGGAGTTTTACCAGTTTCAGCCTCAGAAAAGGCTTTCAGACTGAGGGAATATAAAAGTGAAAGCACCAGAGGAGGGACATGCTATCTGTCAATCAAAACCAGCACTGTCGTCAGAGGGAGGAGCTGTTGCTGGGGTGATAAGTTCACTGCAGAGCAAAAGAATCAAAATCATCCACTTGAAAAAACAAATAAATAAATGAGATAACATGGCGTGAGAGAAAATACTGGACAGTACTTATATATGACGTCAAAGAGAAGGACAGAAGGACAGGTTTGCAATAGAATTGGCAGGGTGGCTTACATTTGGAAAAAAAACCCTATCAGGAGAGAATGAAGCGGGGCTGTTGGGTTTATTACAGGCGTACAAAATAAATTAAATAGGGGAAACAAATCAGACTAAGGAACTGATGTCAGAATACAACTGGTAATATAAAGTGATCCTACTAAAATAATGGGTTAAGGCATTAAGGCATCCCTTTGCTTTGCATTTTAGGCATTTTTAGGTTTTTTGCAGCAAGAAGAAGTTAAATGAATTACGCTTACTTATTCTAAAATCGGCCTAAAAATTAGATAATAATTTATCGTTATATTCAATGTTGAAAGTCTACAAATTTAAACAGTAATACGTTTATGTTAGTGCTGAAGACAATGACTTCAAGTCAAATCCAACCATCTGGGATGTCTTAATTTCTAACTTCCTCATTTCTTTTGAGTTATTGTTGTTTTGATTTCGTCGGCTTTTTTTCCGTTTATTACCACATCCCTGTGCGCGTTGTCTCGGATGTAGTGTATCAGTGAACAGAGCAGGATGTTGGAATGTGTCACAAACTGATAGACACATTTTTACCACACAAACACAACCCCATGTGTATGTGCAATGTTGTCCCAGTGTGGGTTCCTGTTAAGGTGAGGGCTACGTAGACAGAAAGGTAGACAGACCAATCACTTGTCTGACAGTCATCCCTCCCTCCTTCCACAGAGCCGGGTCGGCTCAGTGAGAGATGGAGGGCCTGTGTGTGTAATATGTAGGTTTTAGTTCCTCTCTGGTGAATAGGAGGAATCGATACCATGCTGCTGCTTCAAACACTTATTGGCTTTGGTTGCGGTGTCACAAAGCTATATAGACAGGTAATTCTTAATACTGCTTTTTTTATTGGGGGGAGTGCATCACACTGGACTAGTGTACATCCAGCACCATGTGGGCATAATGTCGTTAGCTCGAATCTCCTTCCCTGAAATGAATTCTGTATCCTTCCACAGGACCTGTCCTTCAACATAGTAGCCAAAGTAAGTGTGCAGTATGGAGATGAATGAAGAGGAAGAAAATAGGAGGATATTCACTTAGAATTAGAAGGGTGGAATCCTCAAAACCACGAGATGTGATTTTATAAAGAAAGCATGAATTTATCAAGTTCTGAGATAAATCATGACTATAATATTTTAGCTAAATGGCTAAAAGGCTTTTTAAAATTTTTGCAGAAGTCTTCCATTTGCATTAACCCAGAGACTTAAACTGTTGGGGATTACATAGAGAGATTCAGTTTTTTTACATTATACCTTATGGCAAGGTAATCGGCTATTTTGTCAAGTCTTTATTCATTCCCGAAGATTAGATTTAGGCTGAGAGGCATCTTCAAATCAACATATTACTCAGGCATTAACATGGTTTCTTATTTTAATCAAAACTAGAAAATCTGGCAAGAGAAAAAGTACAATACAAGCATGGTATTGGTATCATATAATTAGATATAAAATCAATCAGACCTTTCATTATTAGAATCCAACAGCATAAAAGTGCGCATAAACATAATAAATAGCTCCATCATAAATATTTATATGAGTGTACATAAAGGGAAGGATAAATGTGGAGAGTATTAACCTATGTGATTCTACCTAACCTATTTCACGCTCCTGTCAGTACATGTAAGCAGCACCAGGAAACACACACACACACACACACACACACTGTGGATGTGAGAAGGTTTTTGTGTGTGTGTGTGTGTGTGTGTGTGTGTGTGTGAGTGTGTGTGTGTGTGTGTGTGTGTGTGTGAGAGTGTAAAAGTGGTGAGATTGTGAGTGTCTTTCTGATGCTCAGTGACTCGCTCATGTGTTGCTGGCCCATCTGTGAACAGAATGACCATGACACAGTATGTGTGCGTGCGTGTGTGTGTGTGTGTCTGTGTGTGTGTGTGTGTGTGTGACATGGTGATGCAGTGATTGATGAGACAGTTGCCATTCTTGCTAATGCAAAACGCACCTATCCCTGAAGGGAGTAAATGCCACAACATACACACACACACACACACACACACACACACACACACACACACACGCACACACACACACGCATATATATGGAGGGCTGCAACTGCCCTACCTAATTACCCCTTTAGTCAGGGCAGTGTGATGTCCTCCAGTCACGTGTGTAATAAATATCCAAAAGCATGACTAAATATAGTTTCATTAACAAAGACTGTTGCATAGATGACAAATACAGATCTGAACAAAATAAGATGTTCACTTTTGCATTTTATCAATAAAACTGTGGATATTGATTTTTATATATATATTTTTTAATATAGGCTAATTTCTCAAAATAACAACATTTAATTGTGGAAAATGTAAATTGAACAACCACATGTGTGATATAATGATGAAATATTTGCAAATCATCAAGTCTCACAAGCAACGTGACAAAGACATATAAACATTTCTGTCTGTAGTTCAAGAGTTAATTAAAATGATCCTCATATAATCAGAAATACTGTGTGCATAAATACCTCTGTATACAAACGTGTGTAAAATTCGACACATGCAGGTGGGGTGCGACGCAGCCTTTTGTGTGTCTGAGAGGATGTGTGCGCGTTAGCGTTAGCGACGGGAGCTGTTAGCGAGGCAGGCGGCAGATGGGCTGTCGGCCTTAATAGGGACTGAGCGGGTGCAGAAAGGTGACAGCTCCAGGAGGGAGGGGTGTGTGGGGGAAAAAGACAGGAGGAGTGTGTGTTGAGGGGGTGAATAGTGAAGGAAGACGGGGATAAAGCGGAAATGAATTATCTGTGGAGGTCAAGAAAAGTGCGGATCAGCTTGAAGAGGAACGCACATCCTGTGGGCTCTAAGGGTCTGTAATGTTTAATTTATGCAATATCTACATTTATATCTATGTAATTTATAAATATATATATATATATATATATATAAAATAATATATATAAGTTCTCACCACAGAATACCTGAAAAGTGGCCGTGTTTGGTCTTTTCCTAAGTTTGTTTAAGGCTTATGCAAAAGACTTAAGTACAACTGGATTATTTAAGTCTGCACCTGCACAGACACAGTGTTAAAACACAGTAAGAACATACAGAAACATGGGCCATACCCACCCGTACTTTTTTATTTTATAGTAACATACAGATATGATGTTTTACATGTGCACAACAATGTTTGTAACACGTTCACACACAATGCTGCACACATGAAAAGTTGTCTGTGTCAAAGCTGAACCGCTGGGACATTAAATGAGCAAAGAAACAGAAACGCTGTAAAGATTCCCGTTGTGTTGTGACAAAAACCAGCACAATGAGCCGATTTGTCGCAACAGATTTGCTAAAGACGCTTCATTTTCGTCAAAAACATCCCAGAATGTGAATGACATAAGAATGAACTTTTAGATGCGTATTTCAAAACATGCATTTTACAGAAGCACGCATTATGTTCCAATTTATTGGCATTATAAGAGTACGTTTTGCTTGTTTGTGGCAAAATCATTACATGACATAAACCACAGTTGAGAAAATTTGTATTTTTTCAAAGTGAAGTTTAAATGCTGTCTATCTAATGATGCTGAACTTGTGTAAAAAAATCAGTTAAAGTTGGGGGAATAAGCAGTTATGGAGCAAACAGAGGAAAATTTTAAAATTTTGAAAGTTCTCCTTCATCTAAAGAATCTAATGAGATGATATTCTTCAGTGTATAAATATATATAACGGGTTCTCAAGTATTGAGCCACAGTTCTCTCATTGAGAAGAGATATGCTTTTGTTCAGAGCCTCCATATTTGAATATAGAGTAAATTTAGAGTTATATATATATATTTGTGCAATAGAGAAGTCAATTTGAACATTCCATTTAGTTTGTAAATTACACCAACGGAGCAAGATGCTAAGTGCAATGATGAACGACAGAAGGAGAAAAAGGAGAGAGCAAAAAAAAAAGATGAAAAAAAAAATAAAGAGAGAGGTGGGGTGGTGGGCTGGCCTGTCATTCTCTCCCCATCAGGCACACACATGAAGCATGATGGGAGGAAGAGAGGAGGAATATTTCACTGTCAGTCGGAAAGCGCCATGGTCATTCATTTCATTCTCTCTCTTTGTATACATCCATGCCCTTTCTACTGTATCTTTTCTCTTTTGCCTTTTGTAAAATGACAATTTAATCATACTTTACACGGGCTGGGCATGTAAAGGGGGTGAACTATTCAACCAGCCAATCTATAGGGTTCTCCCCACGGACACAGAGGAAGACAGAGGCATGCAGAAAAACAGGAAAAATACAAAAAAGACAGACGAAAGGGGTTTGAACCAGCATCATTCTCTTAATATTCTTAAAGACATGCAGCTCCTCTCCAACTAAATCTATTCCATTGTGGCCCAATCTCCACTATGTCCTCCCATGGTAAGAGGCAGCATTAGAAGCCCTGAGCTCCACACACTAAACCTGCACACACACACACATGTAAACGTACGCTGGTCCACTGCTCTGATGTGCAGAGGTTACCCTCTGCACAGCTGAAATCACATTTTAGCCACTCTGTCTCTGAACGTGATGAAGCCACAGGAGCAAAAATGACAATGCGAAATCAATATTTCCTAAAATTCAACGAGACAGATCCGTTGAACAGATCTGTTCCATTGTGACAAAAGAAGGGAAATACCACATGCCGTTGACTGTGAAAGCTCCAAAAAAAAAAAGAAAGAAGACCCCTCCTTTTTCCTCTGCATCCCTGTCCTACACTGCTGCACGAAGTAGAGAAGTCATACAAGTAAGTTTGAATGAGACACAAGTCAGGGTGTAGCAGTTAAAAAAAAAAGTCATTCTTCATCAAAGCATAAATGATCTGATTGTAATAATAGTAATAATAAATGAACGCGCATTTTGACGTGTGAATGATTGAACGTCAGGAAGGAGCGGAGGAGCAGCTTAAAGGGAGGGATGGAGGGGAAGGATAAGAAATGAGAAGAGATGAGCGCCGTTGTCTCTTACTATACATCACTCTCTCTCAATCAGCACTTTGGTATTCAATCACTCACACACACACACACACACACACACGCACACACACGTTTAGCTTCACCACCAGTGTGGTGTAATGGCTAATTGCAGTGAATTTGTATGTGTGTCACAGCTGGTACAATCTGTGTTACTGCTCTTTTCAACACATAAAGGGCAGCATTGACCAGTAACATACTCTCTCTCCCTCTCTCTCCATCTCTCTCTCTCTCTCTCTCTTACACACACACTGCACTGAATGAGTGAGAATAAAACGGAAAAATTCACATCATCAAGGCCACACAAACCTGTCTGTGCATTCGATGGTGCATACGTGTGTGTATATGAATGTGTAACTGCACTTTTTTTGACAATTTACTTACTTTTAGCTAAGAATATGCAAAAAAAAAAAAAATGTGTATGAGGGTGTGTGTGTATGCATGCATGTGTGCGCTCATGCGTGCATGTGTGTCCAGCGGACCCCTAAGCGCTGGTGTCAGACAAAAGCAACCCACCCCCCTCCTTCCTTTCACCTCTCACTCTGTGTCTCTCTCATTGCATCTCTCTCTCTCTCTCTCTCTCTCTCTCTCTCTCTCTCTCTTTACGGGGCTGAAATACCACCGACATGTCCGGACCCTTCACATGAGAGAGAGGCCGCGGTGTGCAGGGTTGGTGTGTGTGTGTGTGTGTGTGTAGGAACAGACAATACAAAAACCGAGCCGTGCGGACAGCAGAGGGACGGACAGACAAACAGAGCATCAGAAAGAGGAACACCTCACACAGGCTACCAATAGGTCACACACACCAACACACGTGCACACACACTTACAATGTAGGCAGGCGGGCAGGCACGAACCCATGCATGACAACAAACAGATGCAAATGCAACCACAGACTCTCTGACACACACACACACACACACACACACAGACACACACGCAGCCAACAAATCAGTGCTGCACATATTGACATGCTTTGACAGATGAATTAAGTAAATGATTTTATAAGGAGATTAAAAGGATTTTAATTTGCGCAATCTCTCTTTGGTCCCCCCGCCCCGTCTCTCCCTTCAGTCGGCTTTGCCCCACTCCCTCTCTCTCTCTCTCTCTCTCTCTCTCTCCCTCTCTGTTGCTTTCTTTCCCTAATGACCTGAGAAAAAGTGTGCGCATGAGAGTAACAAAAAGAAAAAGACGGAGAAAAATATTTAAAATGTCCTTATTTCTTAGACACGAAACAAGCAATATTCTCTTTTCATTCTCATTAATTGCACAGCTGTCGATCTCTTCTTCACCACAGTTTTAGAGAATAGCAAAAACACATTATCATTTGCTATTTTGAAGCGACTTCGTCATTATTAAAAAGCTGCATTACTTGGGTTTCATCTAAAAAAGAAGGTCTCAGCACCTTCCGATATTCTGAGTGCAAACAAAAGGACTGGCCTTCAAATTTCAAGAATTAGATTTTCCTCACCTATTTTGTTTGAATTACATTACTGTCACCAGGAAAATCAAAAAAAGAACAAGCATTATCAAATGTTTTGGTTACTCAAACAGACATCCTGAAATAATGGAATTTGGCTGTAAATGTTCTGTATTATAAACATTCTGTGACTCGCAGGATGAAAATTGAGAGCTATCTTCTGCACCCGATTAATCATTAAATCTGTTCAAATAGCAAATAATTATCACTATAAATAAATGATTTTGTTTATAATTTCTGGCATGGTTGAATTTAGTGGGATGGGTTTGATTTTTTTTTTCATCAAAGGCACACTTTGATAGTGTGCAATTCCAAACGTGCACCAACTGTTATTTGTTCAGACTCCATTTGATTGAACAGAAATTTCCAATCAAAATCAATCTATTTGCATAAGATTTCCATGTAATTAATAAAATATTAAAAACTAGACAAAAATCACAACTGAAAATAATTCTGACGGAAATCATTTACGCTGCCTTGACTTTTTCTTCATCTGTCACACTGCAGAAGATTTCCATGACCGCTGTGCAAATCTCACGACCACCCGTCTCCTTCACACCCACTGACAAAACCCACCAAATTCACTAAAGTCAATGTCGGAAATATATCTTAATGATATGTAAATTGTATGTATATGGAGGCATGAGGAGAATGCAATTATGTTAACAGCTTAAGCGGTACTTGTTATTATTATTATTATTATTATCATCATTATCAGCATGATCATCATTATCCCTAATATTTTAATTAGTGTAGGAGAGCTGTGGCTAAGAGCACAGGAGAGGAAGCCAGAGCAGAGCAAAGAGAACAGTGGATGGAATGATGGAACGATGGATGAATGTACAGATGGGCATAAGAGCAGACAGACGGACTGATGCAAGAACGGACCAGAGGGTTTTCTATAATGTGAGAGCAGTCACAGGTTACTTTCACTCACAGACACAGATTCAGGTAAAGCAATACATTCTATTAGTAATTGTCTGATATAAATTTTTTTTGTGTGGAATATGTTTAGGCATGATTTCTACACCAATTATGGAAGGAAATCTGTTAAAAAAGTGTTAAATTTCTGCGTGTAATTCACAAATAAAAAACACAGTATAGTTGTTGGTTCTTAAAACACTCAACACTGTTTTGCAGTTGAAAGAAAAAGGCAGCTCAGATACAGTGAACAGGGTTTTAGACCTGACAGTCGAAAATGAATTGAGACTTTGCACTGGACATTCAGACAACATCCAGTCAACCAGCATGTTCAACATGAAAGACTGTTTTAAAAAGTCTTTGCTCAAGAGTCATCAAGAGCCTGACATAAAACATTGTACTAATACTTAGAAAATGATCATTTCATCATTAAACACCCCTTTATTTTGGTTATTTTTGTATCATTAATGTTTAAATAAACATTACATGCAAAAGCCATTTTAAAATCTCCAAATAGAATCAAACTGAAACAAACTACCAAAAAATGTAAAAAAGATGAAAGACAAATTCCGTGGTCATTAGTTCGCCAGTTGCTCTTTTTACTAAAAAACGTTCCCCCCTTTTTACACATTCTGTGTAGATGAGAGGCGTCTGCATGTAAAGGACACACAGATACACACACAGACAAAAAGACGGCTTCAAAGCACACAAAAATGTATGTAAGGTATATCATTCTGCACCGACTACTGATTTGACTGTCTGCTCTCTGACTTTGTCCCGTGAAGACACTTCAATTGTTGCTGTGATTCATTGTTACTCATTTTATTTACTGTAAAGCAATGCCCATGACTACAAAATTCACCAACACATGTGTTTTCATTTCTATGCAAATTTACCATAAAATCTTGGCATTAATTAAGGGCAATTCAAATGTGACAGTGTCAGTGTTGGCTTCATACAGCAAAGAGAGTCCGCTTAATTACACACTTACAAATTCATACTTTGTACTGTGTGCAAAAAAAGTGCATATTCTGGTCTATTTACTACATTTTCATCTATGTCTGTCTTATTGTGTACTTTCATTACATGCACCTTGCATGTTGTGCACACACTAACACACAGTCACACACACACACACACACACACTGCTGTCTGCTCTTAATCTGTATTTTGAACAGTGTCTTCAACACACACATAACAGAGCAAAGCTCTGGCGATAGGAGGACCTCAGCGGCTCTCACTTGTGTTGTGCGTGCATGTGTGTGTAACCGTCTTTAATTCCTGTCCAGGGCCACACGCTGGGCTGCCCCTCTGAAATTCTACCTCCTCTGGCATTTAAGAGCACAGCTCTCTCCTTTCCCTCCACCCTTCCATCCTTACGGGCCCTTGTCCTCCCGTTCATATTATAACCTCAATGTCCTGTTACCTGATTATTTTCTGCTTGGACATACACACATGCACACGCATAAACACATGCAGGGGGGGGGGGGATACACACATGCAGACACGAGTTGTTGTTTGGTCCTGCGAACGATTTGACTAAAAGTAAAACTACGTGCTTAAAAAAAAAGAGAAAGTGAAGAAGAAACTGTCTCCATGAAAGTGTGTGCGTGTGTGTGTGTGTGTGTGTGTGTGTGTGTGTGCAGGTGATTTTGTAGGTATGTCTCACTCTCAGGTAAAGGGACAAAAAAAAGAAAAGAAAAAAGAAATCCGCTGCTGTCCGGATCCTGCAGCCAGCCTGCCACACACAGACACACAAACACAAATACACACACGCACACACAGTGAACGCGTGCTACCTGACAGCAGAAACAACCTTGACATGGTGCGGGCCACCTCCGCTGCATACCACAACATACACTCATAAACACTTAGACACACACGCGCCCGCGCGCACACACACACACACACAGTGAATGACAACGATAAGTTTAATGATGAATGCAAAGATAAGATTAAAAGGTAAAATTTACCTACTCTTGTTCAGAGTGCATTAAAAAACACTCGGATAACGGGTGTCCTACCGAATCCATCGGCGATACCGGGTCATTGTCATGTCAACCTCCTCCAGGGAAAAAGCAAGAAATTTTTTTTAAAAAAAGAATCAAAGTTTTTATATCTCTCCTCTCTCTCCTCTTTTTCTTTCTCCGGTCTTCCTGTCTCTCGGTCCTTCCTTCCGCTTGGAGGGAGCAATACAATTACCAGCCGCTGCGCTGACTGCACTGATCGGCTCTGCGTGTGTGGAGGTGAGGGAGCGCGTGTGTGTGCGGTGTGTGTCTGTGAGAGCCGGGAGGAGGGGGCTATAGGTACACACAACCAGCCAGCCAGGCAGTTGGGACAGAAAGCTGTGCCGCTGTCCTAATCAACGACTTAAAGCCCTGATAGCGGCTCATGAATATTAAGCAGCGTTTTGCATATGCAGTCCCTCAGGCCCAGTTTCTGTTGCGATTGGTGGATACTTGACCAATGGCTGCGGGGAGGGGTGGAGTAAGGGGTGGAGACAAGGAGGTGAGCAAGAGAGAGGGAGAGGAGCAGGTGGAAAGGGAGGGAACAGTTGATAGAAGGGAAGAGAGAAGGAGGGAGGATGGAAGGGAGGGAGCCCGAGAGAGAGAGACAGGTGAGGGTAAGACTTAAAACAAGACATCCTGCGCTTCTGCTTTCTTTAATTCTTTGTCTTCCCTCTGTTTCTGTCTCAAGACACGCTCCACTGGTCGCTGTGTTGTCATTGTTTGCATGGTAAAAAAAAAATACAATGTGGAAAAAAACCCATTTTCTTTGTTTTTGAAAAAAAAGAGTTAACAAATAAAAACAAGAAATCAAACATTTCAATGACACTACGGTGCGTTTCCACTCATTTTTTCAGGTAGAACTAATAACTAAACTAAGCTGAAAATACAAAACTGACCTCATCAAATCCCGAGAATAACAAGATCTAAAGAAAAGTGTAAGTTTGAACCTAACGCTGTCATGACGCACACACACAGAGACACAGTAAGGCAGAGCCATCACAGCTCAGCAGTAAAATACAGGATAATAACAGCTCCGAGGCCCCTGTCCTTTGTTGTGGCATGATTTGGGAATGATGGAAAAAAGGTTTTCCCTGGTGCTTGCTGCTCTGTTGAGCTCCCTGCCATCTCGGCACCAGCAGGCTGTATATTCCAATATATCTAACAACTTGGAATGTGGGCATTGTTGGAGCAAGCAGGATTCTTCAGGAGAAACGGCTCCTCAGTTTCAGAGGGCGAGAGACTCCGATCTGCTCTTCCACAATGATGCACAGACACTTCCTTCCTTCTTTTCCTTCCTTCCTTTAGATACATTTTACTGACTTCTCCAAGGCTCAGATACCGCTGCACACAGGATGGAAGGGGGAACAGAGGAGCATGGAGGCGAGAGGGAGATTGAGAGAAAGGCATCGGAGGGGTGGAAAGGGGGGGATGCAAAGATGAAAGAGAGTGGTTGTGATTAGCAGCTTTGGAAGAGACCAGATAATAAAACATTTCCTGAAACCAATCTCTGCTTTGATGCATGTGTGAGCAACAGTAACTACAACCTCTCTCTCTCTCTCTTTCTGCCGCACACATTCACAAACATGTTTCAACACAGAATCGAATGTTTCACAACTTTAGACGTCAATCTGTTATTAAAATGCTCTCCTTAACGCACAAAATGTGGATGTAATTATTGGTGTGGAGCATCTGTGTGGAGCCACATGGAGAACTGAATTACTGAAATACTGAATTAAATACTTAAGTCTTCTGACCCAGAGACTGACATACACAGAAAATATAGACCCAGATCAATGATAACATTTACCACACCTAAAGTAATCTGTTCAATGGTTTTGTGATTCCAATGCAAAATAAAACACAGCTACACAATCCCAACACTGTGGAAAGGGGGTGTGAGGATAACATTGAATCTAAGTTTAGCTGTCCTTCTCTATGCAGAATCAGGTTAACTCTCATTTGCAGGCTAACATTCTACATTAAAGTCAAAGACATAGTGCAATGAGTTTTTATTTTAGGGTACTTTCAGGACTATCGCAGCAGTTTACAAGCAAACAAGAAGGAACTTTTTTTTTCACGAGCAACACAAAGAAGGTGCCCTGTGTGACGTTTGCATATGCAGTAAACACACATTCACTGATAGAAGAGATGTTTTCTGCACGTTTCCATTTGCACGGGGTTTATGTTTTCAAATGCATGTAAACACGACACAATGAGGTTCATGCACACAAGAAACACACATACACACGCAGAGTTATGATGTATCCAGGGGCTTATAAGCATCGACAAAGATGAGTGTGAATCAATGTTGCCGTCACTACTGGGCAAACAAATCCTTTACCAAAACCTCTGTCTCTAACACACACACACACACACACACACACACACACACACACACACACACACACACACACACACACACACACACACACACACACACACACACATACACACAGATACAAACACCAGCATTTACCAACTATGTATTTGTGTAGGCAGATAAATAAATTAGGGCTGAACAATTTGTGATCTTTTTCAGCTGATACTAATCACTGATCATTTCCTACATGTCACAACCGATACTGATAAGATAACCCATCATTTCGCCTTTTTAAAAAAAATTTTTTTATTTTGAGTGTGCACACCTGTGGGTAAAAAAGGCTACCATGTAAAGAGCAAAGATGGATGATTTCATATTTCATTGCATTGAAAAATCTAGTGTTAAAACTCCGAGACTTTTTCCCTCCTCTCTGAATCTTTGTGGAACATGTAATGCAAATTACAATTGTGTTGTCTTGCTCTAAAACAGTTAAAAAAAATATTCACATCAGTAACAACATGTCTGACTCTCGAGACACTGGATGGCTCTATCCAGGTGCAGCAGTTTGTTCTTGTTCTTCTTCTGTTTTTATTAGCAGGTTGCAAACCAACTTTAAAGGTGCATCCCTCCACCCACTCTATTGGATTGTGTTCTTGTTATGTTGCACCTGTTAAGTCAATCAAATCAATGTGGCTTCGGATCATCGGCTCTATTTATCTGCTACATTTTCAATATTCAACAATAGCCAACAATTTAAATTTCCCACTATGGGCCTGATTATCCCTAAATACTCTGCGTATCTCAAATAAATATTAATAAATGTAAGACATTTGGTTTAATTTACACATAGAACTAAAATCTAAATGAGAACTTCAAGTGAAACAATGAGAGAGAAAAAGTCTAGAGTTGCAGTAGACATGCAAATATAAAGTCACACACAGACACACACACACATCTGCACTACAAACAAAAACAGCTGAAAAGACTTGGCTTACACAAAGATAAATTAAAAAGTGAGTCTGTGATGAACTGTTTTCATGGAGTCATATTTCCTTTTAGCAGTTTACTTTAGAAAAATTTCAATGACGTTTTTCTTAGCAGAGTTCCACATTCTAACTTATGCATTTATGCAGTTCGTGGACACTGACAGCTAGTTTTAGTGCAAACTAAATGTGTTTGATAAGGAAAAGCATACAAATGAAATCTAGGGATCAGGTTTCACTCTGCTTATCTGCAGTGAGTGACGCTTTAAAAAGCCTTTGTCTAGAACGTGGAAAAGCAAAAATAGTGAGACACAAAATTCCTATACTACACACACAAAATCATTAAAAGATTCTGGTCTTTAAAATGTGTTATACATATTTTTCTGAGACTTTTTAATCTTATTTTTTAATCTTGATACTGTCACAAAATTTCAGTGATTCAAGCCAAATCTTAATGCTTCCTCTCTTTCTGCCTCGCTCCTCTTTTTCCTCTCTGATCCCCATCTCCATCCATCCCACCCCCCTGAATATTGATTGGTTCTTTCTCACGGTGTGTATGTTGACAGTGACCCCTTTAGGCCACTTCTTTCTCTCAGTGGACAAACCCAGCTGCCGCACAAGTCTCTTAAACACAAAATGATTTCAGTAAAAGCCATCAAGATACGCATCATGAGTTCTCTAGAATTCCCAGCATCTGTACAAGACTCAATAAAATACATACTCTATAATAAAAAAAAACCTCAACCCAGTCAGAATGTAGAATATTATCATAATTAATTAATTATATTTGTGTGTGTGTGAAGTGGTTTGTTTGCATTATCTTCACAGTTCAGTTTCTGCATGTGGTTTACTAATGCTGACCTGTCACTCTTGTCTTTTGTCTCTCTTTGTGTCCGTGTGTGTGTGTGTGTGTGTGTGTGTGTGTGTGTGTGTGTGTGTGTGTGTGTTGACCCTGTGGTGGCAGCCTGTTGACATCTGTGGAAGAATTATCCATCGCAACTCTCACTCACATCAATCACACCACTCGATAGGCCACAGCGAGTTCATTCCGTGTCTATGTGTGTATGTATTTGCTTGTCTGTGCAGGTCAAAACCGTCTTTAACAAATTCAAGAGGTGGTCACTTAAGCAGCCGATGACATCATCCACACCCGTGTGGCAGTGAAACACACATAACCAAACCGAGGCTATAACAGCAAACGAAACTCCTCTAGTGATTGACATAAACATGGCTTTTGTGTTAACTAAATAACAATTATGTGTTTTATTTAATTATTTAATTAGTTTAAAAACTAATTATTTAAACTAATGGTACAAACTTTTTTATAAACTGGACTGCAAAGCCAAGCAAAAAAAAAAGGAAAAAAGAGAGAGAAACACACACAAACAACACTAAAGCTTGCTTTATCAAAGGGAGAGAGAGAGCTGACAACAGCAAAAGAGAGAGAGAGAGAGAGAGAGAGAGAGAGAGAGAGAGAGAGATGATAAGAGAGCAAGAGATTGTAGTTCAGTACTAACCAACAGAGGGAGCTATGGACCCCGGCCACTTTACAGCACAGAGACTTGATAGTAGTGTGTGTGCAGGAATGTGTGTGTTTATCTATATAGCATGCATGATTTAATCATCACACGTTAAAAAAATTATAATAGAATAATAATAATAAAAATTATTATATAGCATTGGATCAAGAACCAACCTCTCTCTCTCTCTCTCTCTCTCTATCACACACACACACACACACACACACACACACACACACACACACACACACACACACACACACACACACACACACACACACACACACACACACACACACACACAGCCTATGCCAGCAGGAACAGGAGAGATGAAGCCAAGTTATCTGATAGCTCTGTCAGCAGGTAAAGCAGAACACAGTGTGGAAACAGCCAATTTGACCACAGACCCCCTGCCTGGCCCTCCAACCACCTACCCACTGAACCCAGAGAGAGAAAAAGCAGAGAGGGAGAAAGAGAGAGAGAGAGAGAGAGTGAGAGGCAGAAAAAAGAGAGTTTGGTGTGTGTGTTAGAGAGAGGACATAGAAAGAACCTCAAAGCATGGGGGAAAAGTGAGATGAAGACTTAAAAAAATCCCCATCTATGTTACCAAACTCTCCTATTGGTATAATAGCAACGGGGTTTAGGTAAAGACTATACTTCAGCTGCAGTGAATTTCAGGCTGTGAGTGTGTGAGTGAGTTTATCCTGTGGAGTGCTTGGCTAAGGGAGCTAACAGCTAACGGAGCTAATGGTCAACAGCGGAGCTAATCACACAGCAGGACTGAGACTTTTTGTTCAAAGGGATACGGGGCATTTAATAGTTAATTGTAGCTTAATTTGAGAACACAACAAGTTAACAGTAAATCAAGGCATTAACATTAACATTAATTAACTTCAGCTGAGGACAGTTTGGAGGTACAATCAGACACAAATGTCTTATCTTAAAGGGGACATATAATGAAAAACTTACTTTTTCAATGCTTGGTGTGCCAACCAACCCACAAACTGTGAAATGAGGCAATGCAGTGATTTTTTTTTTGCAAGCTGCCTATAGGTGAAAAAACATTTAGCTCCCCTTCTTAAGTCAGGTGCAGGCTGGTTTGCATAACACCAGCCTCCATCTGAGTATTTCCACCCATCTCTTGAGAACTTTGCACTATTTTTTTCTCTCACAGAGGCAGGAGCTACAAGTGTTTGGTTGAAGGTTGGAGAAATGCATGGAAGGTGCTCTGTTGTTTCCTCTCCCTTCGCCTCATAAGACATAAGAGAGGAGTGGAAACTTAATTTTTGCTGAAAATTTCCCAAGCAGTCTTCAAAGAGCTTTTTGTGTGCCGTTTCTCCAACCAGGCTCAGTACAGCACAGGTCTGGCCAAGCATCTTTTCTGGCAAAGCAAGACGGATCAATACCTAAAAACGTATTATGCTCTGTGCTTCTTGGCCGTTTAGTTCGATGTAATGCTAACATCTAAGGTAAATATCACATATGTTAAAGTTATTGGCGTAATTTGGCATGACATCCACATTAACTTGATTCATTGAATGTAAGATGAACTTGATCTTTTACCACTCTTATATAATGTGAGAGTAAAATTAGAGAATGGGGGTAGATTTAATAGATTCACTCTATCTGACTTTCCATGAATCACAGAGGGGACATTCTTTCTCACATGCAACTCGTCTGCAGTCAGATAGTTGTGTTGTTGTACTCAGATAATCAGGGTTTAGCAACGTCAGCATGTTAAGGGAAAACGTGCTTTACACCGACCTGTAATTTGGCAAATGGGAACGCTTTGCAGTGTGTCTGTCAGGTATGTCGTTTGTGGCTGTGTGTCGCTGGTAGCATGAGCTGAGGCCTGACCTGAGGCCAAACTGAGTGTAATATAACTGCAGCAATGCGACCATGAACACATTTAGAATCCAGAGTTACATCTCATTTACTGTGCCTGTTGAACTGCCTTGTTTTTCCCTTTTCTTTTTTTCTTAGTAGTTTGGATTTGCAGAACAGATCACATCCAGTTTTGTCAAATACTCAACCTTTTGTAGATTTAAACAAACCCTTACTTTAGAGTGTGTGTGTGTGTGTGTGTGTGTGTGTGTGGGGGGGGAAGCGTGTGTGTGTTCCATCAAAGCACCTCCAGGGAGGGAAGGGGCAGCGATGGTGATCAAGGCCAAGGAGAGAACACCAGCTGCTGGAAAAAGCTGTAAGCTGTGGGGGGCTTTCTGGAGCTTGTCACCAAAACTCTGTCTGGGTAACCTTTGGAGGAGTGTGTACGGAGATTACACTAACACACACGCACACACTAAAACATGCAATCACACACACGAACAATTAAATGTACACATTCAACTGGCGAGCATGGACTAAAAATACATTGAAACATTACATAACCCCAGACCTCCTGACACAAATACAGAGTGCACTGCTTCTAATCTTACGGGATTTAAGTTGTGATTTCTTTAGACTGTAGTGAGACACGTGACAGCCCTGTTATTCCATACAAAGGTCAGACAAGATTCAAAGGTAGGAAGACAGATGTGTGTGTGTGACAGAGAGAGGTACAGAGAGAGAGAGAGAGAGAGAGACAAAAGCTTCTTTCAGACAGGCATTGTGCAACAGGTCCGAAACAAATCCCTTCTCCGTGACCCCTTTGGTGTGTTCAAACTGGACCAACCCAAAGCGTCACAACGCCACCTCGATATGTGGGTTCACAGCGCATGCCTGGCATTCTGCAACGTTAAGAGGCGTGACATACAACTCAACTCAACTCTCCCCAGTTACCAATTATCGTCTTTGCTTGTTCTTCAAATAACGGACAACCTGTTGCTACCGCATATTTAAACCCCCCCCGGGTCGGTTGCACACCTGAACATCATACCTGTTCCGCCACGCTGGCGCACTCCATACGTCTGTTTTGGCCGGTTACTACCTCTACAGGCGTCTCAGAGGTGGGACAAACCGACATCCACATACGCCTTCATTGGGTTCAAACAGAACATCGGGGTGGAATATAAGCGGCATCAGGCCCACAGTGAAAATGCTGTCTGAATGAGGCTAGAGAGAGAGAGAGAGAGAGAGAGAGAGAGAGAGAGAGAGAGAGAGAGAGAGAGAGATGGAGATTCGCCACATGGAGAAGGTGACCCTTGGTTTGATATAAAGTTCCTGTAAACTTTCACATGGTTTCTTTGTTTGACTGTTACATATAAATGCATTTAGACCAACAAACAAGCACCAATACATATACATATACATATATATATATATGCCTCATATGTCCTTTTTTCAAAATTTAAGTTTTTCTGTTGTACTTTAATGAATTACTGTTCCTGTAATCTGGTTCAATTTGCATCAAGGTCATTCAATTACATAGAGGATAGCAGATTTATTTCAAACGGAAATATAAACACACTCTCAGACCCACTAAGCCATTAGTGCTTCCCAAACCCCTCAGTGGTCAGACTGAAGGTTGGCTGCGTCACTCCTGATCTAAGAGTGAAAGGAGCGACCTCATCAAGCAGGGGCAGGGAAAAGGGGAGTGCTTATAGGGCTGGACTGGGGTGTAATCTCATTGAATGTGGACAGACAGGGCAGACATGATAGATGTCAAAACTGAACATGTGTGATATTGTTTCTGTGTGTGTGTGTGTGCATATGATTTCCTTTAAGTCAAAGTTCATGTATTCTGTCTGCACACAGTAGCACATATGCATCCTCCCAGTCAAAGTCAAACTTCCACTCCAGCTTCTACACCAAAGGAAAGAGATCCTCTCTTTCACCACAGTGATCACCTGCATATTCCCATCCATTGAGCTTAACGGTCTGTTCAGCTTGTTTGGTAAAAAAGACAATTTTCTAACATTTTCCCCCACCCTATGATCTCTCTGAACCTCATTGCTACCAGAGGACTTTCCCCTCACCTCCCTTCCCTCCTCCTCAGGTTTTGATATATTCCCAGGGATAAATTAGAACTGGGATGTAATTATACACGGACTGAGTTTTGCCTGGGTAAGCTAGCACCGTTGTGTGTGTGTGTGTGTGTGGATGTGAGTGCGTGTTTCTGTCTCTCGTCCTGTGCGTCTGTGTAAAGCAGTGTTTCGTATTGAAATAGGTGACTTTGGAGAGGTGCGCTCCTTTAATTACACCACTCTCAAACAGAACATGAGTGGGTTATTCCACTGGGATTAGTCGTCTCTCATTGCTGTCTCTTTGTTAACGCAACACACATAACACGCGCGTTCTCAGACGCAAATGTATGCCTGCCAAAAAAGCCCCTCTCTACGACAGTTCAACATTCAATTTATTCAAACTGAGGTGCGAGCCAAGTGAATAATTCCACTACTAATAAAGATGGTAAGAGAGTCTGTGCGTACTGAGGAGATGAAGGGGGAAAAGGGATAAAACAGCAAAGGTAGAAGAAGGAGGGAGTAAAGGGTTTAGAGTACAGAAAAAAATATGATTTTCAAGGACAGCAAAATGTGAAATCTTACCTCAACATCAATTGCCAGTTTCAAAATGGTGAGTATAGATATTTAATTTGTACAAGTTGCGTTTGGGTTATAAATATGAATTCAAAAGTCAGTAAGTCAAAGTTAAATACACTTTATTTATGTTTTAACAAAAACAAAAACACAATATCAGTCTTAGTTGGCCAATAAGCACATGAGGTGATGTAAAAGTTCACAAATAATTAATTATTCAACAAATAATTTAGGGGCTGACAAAAACAATCTCGACACAAGAGCTGTGAGTAGCTGTTCTGGAGCTTTCAATCATATTAAACAATATTCATCCGCAGATGGAGTTTGCTCAGTTGTCACTAAAGATTAGGTGTTAAAATTGACATTTGTCAGTCTTCTAAAGACTTGGATTAACAGTTTAAATTAAAAATCAACAGATTTGATTTGATTTGAATTGGTCGATAACAACGCTGTCGTAAAGCAGCATGAAACTCCACAAAGCAGCAGAAAAATACTTCTGTCTACTGTAGTCTCTGTTACTCCCATTACTACTCCCCCATCCCTTGCTGTTTTCATGATGATTGAATGCCCAATTGAGTCCCTTCCACTCCACCAGTACACTGACTGAGTCACAAGCTAAGCATTACAGTAGCTTGTAGGAGGAGTAGTCCACCGTGAGGAGAGAAAAAAAAAACAAGAAACAACATCTCCCCTCATAGCATCACATGAACCCCTGGGAAAACTCAAAACTACAAAAAGCAGTTCATTTACCGATTGACGCCTGGATAAAGCTGGTTACTCTTGGAGTTAACTATGAACTGGATTGTTGCTAAATTATAACAACTTTCGCACCATGTGTAAAGCAGGAGCAGCTTCATCTGTGTCACTTGAGCCACAATAAACAAAGAGTTTATTTTTGTGTTTTTTTCTTGCTGTTCCAAACTATCTTTATTATATCAGCTTTTAAAAATACACTATTATCTGATCTCCAGTTCAAACCAAAGGGAGCTATGTAATTATTGTGATGAAAAAACCCCAAATATTGGCCAATGTATTCTTGCTAAATAGGGCTAAATTGTCTTCACCCATGTTTGATTGTTTGTTTTGTCAAACATTGCATTTTTTGGACTTTTCCCCAAATTCTGCAAAAATTACTGAACCAATTTCCACTAAACTTAGTGGAAGGGCGGGGCTGGATGGACACAAGCTAAACAGACATGTAGGATTGTTCGGCCTCGGCCGATACCATTCAAGTTTTTACTAGTATTACCACTTTCAAACAAAAAGTTTTTTTTAAAAACATATTCTTACATTTCCTGTATTGTATGAGTAGCCGAGAAATTTAGGTAAATTTCAAGCTCAGGCTGATATTTATAATTCTGCCGTTTTTGTTAGGTGCTGCTTATATGACTGTCGGTGCTCTAAGATGGTTAAAATGTCTTCATTTGTTACTAGATGGATGATACTATTGCATCTGAGTACAGGGGACTAAAATATTCCACACTGCAAGATACACAGAACATAAACACACCCCACTTCATCTGTGTCCGTGTCTAATGACGTGTGTGAGTAATTACTTTAAAGCCAGTGTGTGCGGGTGTTTAAGTGTCTGTGCTCATGTATGTTTTTATCTGGGCCTTTGTCTATGTCTCTGCCAGCAATAAGTGTGTTTAATGGCGTGTGTGGAAATAATCACTTAATCGTTGTGCTGCTTCCATTTGAGATGTGTGTATGTGTCTGTCTGTGTATGTGTGTGTGTCTCAGTTCCATGTCTTCGCGGTGAAATAAGCTGAGAGATGCAGACGTGAGTGGGATGGTCTGGAGGAAGAAAGAGAGTTAAAATAGTGAGAATGATTGGTGAGAGGTGGCGGAGAGAGAGATTAAAGTGGAAGTAAAAAGAAAGGGGAAGAAAAAAGAAGGAACACAGTTAGAAAGAAAGACCTCTACCCTTTATCTTTCCCTCTAATTCTCTACAATAACCCTTCCTTCCGATGTTGCTCTCCAAACCGTCGACCTGTGAATTTATAGTTGGCCCAATGATTGCTTCTCAGGCCATGATGGCTGTAAATTGCTTTGCCATTTGGTAAATGTTGGCAGTTAGAAGGTATACAAGTAATTATTTCCGCTTGTGCTGATTGAGACATAATTCCAAGACGAGGCCCTGGAAAAATGACAGCATTTCGAAACAACTCTGTTTTAATTTCCCAGCATTCCTAATTAGAATCTGAATGAACATGGGGAGTTTTTTATGTGGTTTCCTCCAATGGGGTTAGAAATAATTAAACTGTCAAGGGAAAATAAATACGTATAAACAAGGCATAATTTTTACAGCATGCAGCACCTTGTCAGGCCATGACTTTTTGTGAAGAAAAACAATGGGGGGAACAATGCAGGGGCATAGAGGACACACTCAAAGCACACGCGTAGAGCAAAATCTACTCTTATCATGTCTTCATTTCGTATCTTCACAAAAGGACTTAACATTTTAGCCCAACTTTCATCCTTTAGAATACCTCTCTCAGTGTTTGGTTTGCACTAAAAAGTTCAGATGCTCCTAATGTGTACAATTAAAATTATTAAAAACAATCACAGTAATGGCCAGAGCTCTCGGTTATGATAACATTATACTCAAATGACAATAGAGTAGCTGAGATCTTTAAACTCTGGGGCAGGGAACGAAAAACAAGTCATGAGGTGACAATAGAGATTGTAAACAAGCCACCAGCTTCAGCAGATTACCCAGACCATTTTAATAAGGGTGAAACTTCAGCGAACATTCCCTTAAAGTGGGGTTTTGTATGAGGTACTTTGACACAACTCCTTCCAGTATGGGATTGAGGCCATTATAACCATCTGTGCTCTTTTCAAAACTACAAGACTCCTTTGCCAAAAACAGTCATTTTTGCTCACAACGGGGTAGTTGCAGGCTACCGCTACCCTTTTTTGTGTTATATCATTATAACACAAAAACACATTATTATTATTATTATAAAATTAGTTTGTATTCACTGGGGGCGCAGCTTCAGGGCTTTGCAGACTGAGTCCGGCATGTCACCATCTATATCCTCATCTGTATCAAGAAACCTGCAACCAGCAATGCCACAGGCCAAGCAAACGTTCCCATTCCCAACAGGCATGTTTAGAATAGGCACTGCACTAGTTTAATAAAACCGTCATTTTATAAGGCATCATCGACATATTAACAGCAGGCTAAGCAGGGTATTCCAGCCACCGCTTTCCTCAGTAACACTTTCCAGTTGCTCCGTTGGGATCCCAAGGCATTCTAAGTATAGAGGAGATATGCAATCCCTTCTCCTGGCCCCTTTATTCAAGCTCCCTCCATGTTTTATTAGTAGATCAAAAGACAAACTATTGTCTAGCAAAAACTTTTTTATTCTCTTTGGTATTTTTTTTTGCATTTATTGGGGTTTAGAAACAGCCGAAGAGAAATGTGGGACAGGAAATGTGGGAGGGAGCAGGGGGGAAGACATGCAGCAAAGAGCCAGCCGTGAGAGGACTTTAGCTTCAATGCATGGAGCTCACGCTTCACAGACTGAGCTAAACACCCCCAAACCTCTTTTCCCCCCCCCCTCATAGGCACAATATGGTTTTGTTAGTCAATCTAACAGTCCATATGAGTTAGCAACAGTTTGGGGATTAGAGGCCGCGTGTCTCTTCTGCAGACTTAGAGTGAGCTCAAATTGATGGGGAGAGCTAATGGAGATGCATTTGAACTAGAGTTACTCAATTACAATCTGACATCGGCTTGTAGACCCCAGCTTTCCCTGAACACACACACACACACACACACACACACACACAAGCACACACACACACACACACAAAGACACAGTTAGCAGTTAACCCACTACAGCCTAAATGGATCTCGTAACACAGCAGATATCACAGGCTTCATCAGGCTATCAATGAAAGCGGTATTAGTGTATTCTGGTGTACCCTGGTAATTCAATTTACTAGCAAGCCTTTAGCTGATATTTTTTCTTGTGTGTAGAACAACAAATTGCACAAAATGCTTAAAATCTTTCTTTTTGTTGTTGATTTTCTTTTTTTTTTGGGTGGTTAACACACAAGTAACCAGTAAAGACAAGAGTGAGAGGTCCCACACTAGCGAAGGTATGGTGGCCTGTATAGGCTAATTATACAGAATGGATGGTTCTGATGAGTGTGTGTTTAAGTTTGTTTTATTTAGTGATATAACGCCCTGTAGAAAATTCTATTCTTTTTTTTTATAAAGCTATCATTAATGCAGGTTATTGACTGCTGGTGCAGTAAATTCTCTTTTAAATCACTCTACTCTACATAAACGAAACAAAATTATTCCAATCTGTTCATTTGCAAACAAGATTCCTTTCTTAGCTGCTACATTGCTTTTTTTGCATATACACTGAAAATCATATTTTAATAGACTAACACACTTATTTAACAATTTAAATTTGTCTTTTGATCAAAAAAGAATGAAAGTAAAACATGAATTATAAAAGGAAATACTGGCATTAAAACATTTGGATTTGGAAAAAAGCCAATTGGCAATGAAACAAATGGTTTCACTCAATAATAAAACACATACATTAATATTTTTCTGTCATTTAATTGTGATATATTTGTGTATTTTGATGTGTTTTAAGTGATACTCTTCTGATTTTTCTATATGTCTTTCATTTTTTCAATAACTTTTATTTATTTTTTACATTGTCAGTATTTTTTCAGTGTCACTGATTTTCAATTCCAACTCTCTGTCACCGTTTTGGCATGGAAAGTGTGATTTGCGTATTTGCCTTCTAATGAGAAATGTCATTCCTCAGGAAAAGAGATCAACTATAGGTACACAGAGTCAGAAGGTTTTTATGAATGTTCAAATATGAGGAAATTGTCAGGAAGTGGTGACTTTCTGTGTATCTGTACAGTAAAGTGAAACTATTTAATATTTCATATGGTCATCTGAACATTTTGACTCAAAATCCATGGTGCTTCTGGGTGAACTTAGTATGGAAATGTTATAATCATAGAACTTCTTGAGTCACGTTCACCAAGATATATTTAATAACATTATATGATGTGTACAATGTTGTTTTTATGTGGTCTATAAAACGTGGGATTTCCTGAACTAAAAGTTCTCATCCTTTTTGGCTACTCCAAGCAGCTGTACCGTAACTGCATGAATAGACAAGCATCAAAATCTCAATGGCAGATGGTTTGGTAGCAGTTACCCTCTAACATGACCACACCTACAATACAGCTTTCATGTGTTTGCCTGAAACTACCAAAACTGCCGATGTATTATATTTATTCACTGTAACAGCTGACATTAGTTAATGTTACCTGTGATGATTGAGATTGACTAAGTGTTAGAGCTTGTTCCAGTGGACCTCTGCCATACCAGCATATCATATTACAGTAATACAGCTTGGCTCTATGTGACAAAAAAAAAAAAAAATTAAAGCAGAAAGAAACAGACTTACAGTAACATAAAGTGTTTTTTTTTTTATATTAGTGTTTTTGTTTTTCATTGGACCTTATTTCAGTCTCAAATATTGATTTTACTATTTGAAAATATTTCCAATACAATTTAAAATACAGATGTTTCAATTTAATCTTTTCTTTTTGAATTCAGGTCATGTTTTCAAAAACAAATGTCATTTTCAATACCATAATTTATTGTCACTATTGTAGCCCCACAGGGCCTGGGCGTACAGACACAGAAACACATGTAGTCTACATGCCTTCACAGACTAAGGTCAATGGTGTGCTCAGATACAAATGATTCTCATCTAATATTAATAGGATATGCTAAACGGTAACACGGCGGCAGCACAGAACCGAAGAGCATTTCTGAGTGTGTGTGTGTGTGTGTGTGTGTGTGTGTGTGTGCGCGTACACATGCATGTATTTTCCCGCCGTGCCGAAAAACGAATGCCACTGGGACTGAAATAAAATTCTAGAATGATAGAACTCAATGTTAACATTCTGAAACAATGTGAGAATGCATATTAAAGTCATGTAAAGATTGCACATATTGAAACAATCTAGCCAATGAAAAATAACACAGTCCTTACCAGAAAACAACAGCACGGGTCGTTTGTTCAGACACTTAAAACAACCTTAATTCAAATGAATTCAAATTCGTAAATTCAAATGAAATGTTTTATCTTGTCCTGACAAGTGACAGGTGTCTTTTGGCCAGGGCTGTGATGAAATACCACAAAATGCATGGTCATTTGATGGCTACCACAAGGTTGAGCTCATTATAATATTTCATTTTGACTTGTTGCCAGTATATTTTAACTCTATAAGGTGAACTGAAAATACAACGGAATAAGGCTTTCCAACCAGAATGTTTCTATATCTACATTTCACAATAAGAGATTTACATCTGCCTCCATTTGAGAAGTCAATGACCTTAAAAAACCATCATGTCAACATTTAATAAGGATAAATTGCCCTTCTTTTTTTTTTAGGGAAATTAAAGTCGCGACCTCAACGTTGTTTGCCTGAATCCTCAAAATCCTAAAATGTGAAGCCAACAAATGAAAGGATGGATATAGACCACAGAGCAGGCCTACTGTGTCACATTTAATTTAGTTTAGTTAGTCAGGCATCATATTTACTTTGTTACATTCAAAGATAATCATTCAGGTGTGCAAAATCAGTACATAAGCATAATGCACTCAAGGAAGACAAGGGTGCATTTACCTCCTCTCTTGCCCACCTCAATCTATCCCT
>CM075184.1:26159093-26274093 GCA_037577475.1 Chaunax sp. Z400
GGGTCTCTAAAAAAAGGGCTTTTTTAGCTGGATTACAGAAAACTACTCAAACGAGTTTAATGAAACTGGGAAGGAAGAATGAATTCAGATTTGGAGCAGACTTAAATAATGGGGCAGATACTCAAAGTACGTTTTACTTTTGCACATAGATTCAGTTGGCAATATTTTGGCTCCTCCTCTCCACCCTGAGAGAGAGAGAGAGAGAGCAGCTGTGGTCGAGTGAGCTGAGGAGAGGGAGAAGTGACAACAAAGCAGTGAGTAAATCAGAGAAATAAAACAGTTGTTCAGCAGTTATTTTATAAAGCACATATGAACACACACCACACCTTCGCCACCAACCGTACAGTGGGTGTAAATTGCTGGATACGTCAAACACTCTCTCACACACACACACACACACCTGCAGCTCTTTACACACATGGACAGAGCATGTTGTAATTACATGATTTGTCCACTAGTGAAGTGGCTTCAAAGTAATCTTGACAGTTTGTTTTTGTGTCTATTCATGAAATTATATCTGGATACAAGGACACACTATATGTTGCTATGTGTGTGTGTGTGTGTGTGTGTGTTCATGTGTGAGTGCATGAGCATGTGTGTCAATGTGCGTGTATGATGGCATCTCTGTCTCCAGTGTTGACACCTCATGTGTCAGGGGAACCTATTAGAGACCCTCACAGCCTAACCTCACACCTGACCCCCACCCTTATGTGTGTGTGTGTGTGTGTGTGTGTGTGTGTGTAGTCGAGTGTTTTTCTTGAGGCCATCTAACCCTAGGACATTGATGTTGATTTGTTTTGTTTTTTGTTTTTCCCTTATTAAATGTTTACATCATCTATCACTGGCATTTTTAGACAGGTTTTAAGAATTAAGAAATTCCCTTCTAACAAAATAATTTACAGCTTTGGATTTCTATCCGCCATAAATGTGTGTGTGCTAAAAATTGTGCGTCACTATATGTGTTTATGTGTGCCCCAGAACTCCCAAACAAACCATGGGGTCAGGCCTCTGGTTACCCCAGGATATCTGACCCCAACACCCCATTGCCCCATAAAAATCGACTGGGTCTTACAGTGTGTGTTTGCGTGTGTGAGTTTTGTGTATATGGTTTTGTCTCAAACGTGTGTTTGTGTGAGAATCTTCAGTCTCATCTCTTTATTGTTCCTTTCATTTTTGTTTCAACTCATGTTTTCCGGTTTTTATTTGCCCTTGTTGAGTTTTTAATTCAACCTTAAATGAAATTCCACACTAAAAAAAGGTAATCTTGACCTTCATGAGGCTGGCACTGCTAAAAGTTTGGTATATAAGCAATGAGATTTCAAAAATACATAAGCCTAAAATGACAAATTCAGAATAAAAGCCCTTCCCAGTTTGTTGTTCATCGCATTCTTTTGTACATTCTCCATTTTAATTAAAGTTATTGCTAAGGTCATCACAAATAAGAACATACTGAATGGCAAATGCCACTTTATTGGTTACCAAATGTATCTTCATCTATCCTGAGGACAATTTTAAATGAAAACAGGCTTTGTGTCAATTAAGAAAAAAAAATTAATGTTTTTTCCCAGTAATGTTATTTTCCCTTCACCACTGCATGCTTTTCTTGTGAAGGTCACAGAAAAATAAATTCCAGTTAGGGTAAAGGCTAGCTGCTTGTATCTTTATACAGCTGACAGGAGAATAAACAGCACTTTTCTGTGTGTAGATAATGTTCAGGGCTTAATGTGTTGAACGTCAGTGGGTATCAGTCGGCAGGTCTCGTGCTTCACTCTGCCGTCCACAGTCAACACCGTGTTTAACCCCTGGATGACATTGAGCACACCAACCAAAACACACACACACACACACACACACACACACACACACACACACACACACACACACACACACACACACACACACACACACACACACACGCACTCTTTTATACCTTTGTGGGTAATACACACAAAAGGAGGAAATCTTAACTTCCAAACCACTTTATTACTGAGGACAACAGACAGAGAACTGAAACATCTATCTATCTATCTATCTATCTATCTATCTATCTATCTAATATAAAGTAG
Organism: Chaunax sp. Z400; assembly: GCA_037577475.1. Lineage (NCBI taxonomy): Eukaryota > Metazoa > Chordata > Actinopteri > Lophiiformes > Chaunacidae > Chaunax > Chaunax sp. Z400. Next base: position 26,161,160 of record CM075184.1, read on the forward strand.
CAGGTACACATATTTAAGTGATGTGGCTGCGTGGGCCAAAAATGGCAATTATTTTTAAATTTTGTATTTATTTTCATTCATTTTGTCTCAGTCTTGCCCTGCTATCATACACACTATCTTGTTTATTTAATGGTAAAAGCAGGGGCCACTGTTTTCCATTAGATTAGGTCTACTGATTGATTAAAGGGCATTCATGATCGCTAACATGCTCTGAAATCTATGTTATTCAAATTAAATAAAACTTATATCAAACTCATATCAAAACACATATTTTTTTAATTTTAGAGATATTAAAAAGGTCTTAAAAGTCATTATGTTCTATTTCCTCAAAAACTTCCTGCTCAAGACTTCCTTAACTTGCGTGCTCCTTCACCATTTCCCTTGCTTCTTATGTCCTACCCTGTCTCCTTTTAGCCTCCTTTCTCTCATCTGATCCCTCATTCTTTCACCATGTCCCTCTCGTTCAGAGCATCCGCTTGTTTACTCACTCCATCCCTTGCTAACTCTGATTTCCTCTCTCCTTCTCCATCACTTCTGCCAACTGATTCACTCCCACCCTCACTCTCCTCCCCTGATCCCCTTTCCCTCTCTTCCTCTTCCTCTCCCACTCACTCACACACACAGACACACACACACACACCACTTTCTCTCCCTCTCTTGTCTCTCCAAACTCTCTCAAGCACAACTAAGCCGGGGGTTTGAGTCCCAATGAGAGCGGTTAGGGCAATCAGTGCTTTTCACACCCTCTGATGTTCTTAAAAGGTGGAGGGATCAGACGCCCCTGCTGTACTGACGCACTTCACTGACGCACCACGCACACACACACACACACACACACACACACACAAACACAAACAAAAAAACACACTCTGTCTTACATATGCCGACAGAAACTAACACACAGTTGATTGCACACCTTTGCACATACTCTCAACATTTTCAAACCCACTCACAAATCCACACTCACTTGCACACCTACATCCATATATGCCCACACACTCACATGCACACACACATAGTCACTTGGATGTTGTGGTTGTAAAATGAGCTCTGAGTATTGGAGTCAATGCTACAAATTTGAAGAGGGACATGCACAAATATTCAATATATATACATATATATATATATATACAGTATATATATATATATATATGACAATACTTGCAACAGGATTTTGTCAACTGATTAGGATTTTTTCAGATTATAGCTTTGAAATTGACATCAACCTTCACGTTAGAGAAAAGACAACATTACACAAAACCTGACACTGTATGTCATTCCAGCATAAAAAAGAGAGTGGGTTGTCAAAGATTTCTGAATCAACCAATAGCAATAAAATGATGACATCGTGCGATTCATTTTCATGTTGGATAAAGAAAAAGCAGATGTTAAACCAAACTATTGAACTGAATACAAAAACTATCCAAAACCTGAAGTAACAACAACATGGAATAATTTAAAAGTTCTTTAATCCTTTGGGGTCTGAGGGGACGCCGACATGGTTGTTAACCCTAACCTGGCATGTTTTTGCATTCAGTATGTTAACACAAGATGTTAAAGTGAAGAAAGAATTGTCAGGTTGTATGATGTTGCACTGAAAAAAGATACCAAACATTAACATGTTTAACTTTATTTAATGTGGTATATAAAGGCTGAGAGTTAGGGTTAGGGTTAATGCAGGTGTGACCTCAGACCCCAGAGGTTTAAAATAGAAGAAATGCATTCAATATACATTACCACGAAAGCATGCATGCGTGTGTTACCAGCAAGGTTTCAAGTTGAAAGCTTAGAAATTGTTCTTGCTGGAGTATCATTGAGGCCTGTGGGATCAGGTGTGCATGATAGTGTGATATAGAATGCAGTTAGGAAACTGAATGTACAGCGCCAAGCTCCCCGTAATGCGGCAAAGAGCAATGACGCTATCAATTTACACTGTAACGGACAACACAGTCACTTTGCACCAAAGTGAAAGACACCAACACACACACAGAGAGAGAGAGAGAGAGAGAGAGAGAGAGAGAGAGAGAGAGAGAGAGAGAGAGAGAGAGAGAGAGAGAGAGAGCACAGGCACAAAGTTCAGGGATATTAATTCACTGCATTATGTTATCAATCCTGCCTTACCCCCGACCATCACAAAGGTAGGAAAAATTGTTTAAAAAAAAAAGGAAAAAAAGGGAAAACTGAAGCGCAGTGACCTAAATGCTGTCCTAATGTCTCCATCCTCTCTACATCTCTTCTCTCTTGCCCCCTTTTCCACCTCTTCTCCTTTCCTCTCTTCATCAGGCTACATCCTTCGCTACAGCCTCAGCAAGCCCACCTTGATGAGTGGAGGCTCTTAGTCACATTGAAGTCAGTCTGTGCGCACGCACACACACACACACACACACACACACACACACACACACACACACACACACACACACACACACACACACACACACACACACACACACACACAAAGACCCCTGAATACACAAACAAGGGGTCATCGTGACAGGGTTATGCTGCACAAAGTCAGCTTCCCATAATGTGGCTGCTGTCGCCTGCATCACACCCTCATGATCCAATTAGGAGCCTCGATTCCTCCAATCATCTGCTGTGGCAACCAACGGGTAGACGAGCAGGCAGAGGCAGGCGGGCAGTACCAATCTCGTAAGTGCTTTTAAGGGATTAGTGGTGGGTGGAAAGTAGGGAGGGAGGGAAAACCTCTCTTTCTCCATCCTTGGTCCTGCTCTCATTTTGTTGCTGAGACCAGAATGCCACAATACCTCTTAATTGGCCTAACAAATTATTGCTGAACTATGAAATCCAAGTGGAAGAAGTAAGGAATAGATGGCCAAGGGAAAGAGGGAAACTGGTCACACAAGAGCTGGGAAAAGTTGGGCAAGAAAGAGACGGGACAGAGAGAGCAGAGGGACAATCGATGTACTTTATTGTCCACTCTCAGTCACCCAATGTACAAGAGTCACATGTAGAGACTGTAAAGAAGAAAGAGTGGAACGAAAGTCAGGGATAAGCAAAGATGAAACAAAATCAGGGGCTGAAGGAAGGCTGAAGTATTTAAGAAGAAGAAAAAAACAAACAAACAGGTATGTGTGGTCTCATATGATCCCGTCAGGTCTGAGGATGTATGGAGGATATGACAGGTATATATAGTGAAATCAAGAATAAATTTCAGAAGTGTTAAGCATCAATGCACATATGGTGAGTATATCAATATGTGCACAGTGAGTGCCTCACAAACATCTATCCATTCTCTATAACCGGCCATCCTTTCCAGGGTCACAGGGGGGGCTGGAGCCTATCCCAGCTGACATTGGGCAAGAGGCAGGGCACCCTCTTGACAGGTCACCAGTTCAACACAAGTCCAGCACATAGAGAGACTAAACTATTCATGCTTACATCCATACCTATGGACTATTTAGAACCACCACCTCACCTATATTGCATGCTTTTGGACTGTGGGAGGAAGCTGGAACACCCTGAGGGAACCCACACAGACATATGGAGAACATGCAAACTCCACACAGAAAAGTCCCAGGTCTGATTTCCAACCTTCTTGCTGTGAGGCGACAAGCGCTGCTGCGTGGTCATGCTGGCCAAGTACTCCGCAGATGTATTTAATAGCTTTTGAGAGAGAGACGGCGAAGGAGAGAGAGAGAAAAAGAGAGAGAGAGAGAGAAAAAGAGAGAGAGAAAGAAAGCTCTCGATAAGGTTGTGACACCTGATTGTAGTGGGAACCCCTTATCAGAGCTGCTAAAGGGCAACGGACACAGGAAAACACAAACAGACACACTATCTACAGTATATTTACTTTTTGGTTATGATAGCACAAACCACATATCCAGAAATTAAAATCAACAAAAAAAACACATAGTCGTACATGTTTTAAAAGCTTGTAGCTGAAATTATCCACGGAGCTCATGCACGGACAAAGAGCTGTGTAAATGAGCGAAATAGCATGGGTGAATGAGGTGCGTGTGTATCTTTAGTCAAACATTTCTGGTGAGATTTGTAATCCTGATACAGAGAAAATGTGAGCAGGAACACACACACACACACACACACACACACACACACACACACACACACACACACACACACACACACACACACACACACACACACACACACACACACACACACACACACACACACACACACACACACACACACAGGTAGTATAAGCATTAAACCGATGAGGTTTAGTAGATACTGTACTAAGTGTCTTTTATTAAATATATATGACCTCTATTGAGTTGTGTAGACAGCCCAATGCCAACTACACTGACAACGGCAAAAAAACCCTTCATGAGCCTTGAGTTACTGGTCTGTAGTTGACTCACTTGCTAAAGTCACATTTAATTTTACCGTCCAATTACAGCAGGAATCTGACAGAAACAACAAATATGCAAAATTCCATAAAACAAGCACCTACAGTATTCCTCATTGGTTTGGCTGGAGAACAGGTCTTTTTGCATTCATGGCGGAAATGTCCTGTTACACTTTTTACATGATTGTAATTATTAGGTGAAATTTCTGTGTTCCAAAGCATGAGATTATATGATGGAGTAAAGTTTATGTGGAGCTTGGATTATGACTGTAGTTTAATGAAGGGTAAACATCCCGATCCACTGCCCATTGATAGATTATATTACATTTGTGCTTGAAAATGCTCAGATACTTGAACATATTATCCTTTTAAATGGGTTTTCATACCAAAATATTTTCTCCATAAGGGAAAAAAACAAGCAGAAAGTACAGTACAGCATGATTTACTACATGCAAACCCTGAAACCAGCGAATTACATTATCTTCGAACTGCTGAGAGTCGGACATATTAAATAAAATTAATACACAAACATAATATATTGCATGATGACCATTGGCATCCCCTCATACTGTAGTAGTGCTGACTGGTTGATAACCAACGTGTACTGTACGTGTGTGTGTGTGTGTGTGTGTGTGTGTGTGTATGTGTGTGTGTGTTTACCCAACACTGTGCAGGTTTTTCCTTTCTCCTAAGTATTTTGCTTGAGGCGTCAGGACCTCAATTAAAGTGAACTGTTTGTAGCAGTTATGAGCTTCACACACACACACACACACACACACACACACACAAACACACATTCCCACACATTCACAATGGTGTGGTGTGCACACACACACATCGGAGGTATGAATATGAATATTTCACTATATCTAAGTCCTTTTACCTTGGAATGACCTGATTGTCCCACCATGGGTATGTGTGTCTGTGTGTGTGTGTGTGTGTGTGTGTGTGTGTGTCACTTAATTTCCATAGAGGTATGTGGAAGTGCATTCAATATAATGCTCGAGGAGACAGTCACTAATGCAGGCACAGTAAAGTTGGTCCAATGACACAGAAAACTCAGAACATTGAGCAGATTTTGCTAGTTTTTTTCTTGGTTGCTAAGCGTTTTGTCCCCACTGTGGGAAGAATTATTACTCATGGCATTAATCACACCACATTTCCTTCTTATCCACTTATTGATCTTTAACTATTACTTAATAATATTTGATACAATACTGTATTAGCAGTGTAAAGAGCTAAAGATAAATAACACTTAACTTTTGCTTTTCCTCTTTCTGATATGCAATAGAGAAGACCGCCTTCAATATGCATCAATTAATCATGATCAATTTTGATACCACACTGATTCTTTACCACAACAGTGATGAAGCGCTCAGAATTTTTCATATTTTGATTTTAAAAAACAACAACCAACTTTCAAATTTGACTTGACATGATCAGCATGAGTCTTGGCTTGCTCTTAAAATTTAAAAAAAAAAAAAAAAAAAAAAAAAAAATATATATATATATATATATATATATATATATATATATATATATATATATATATATATATATATATACGTATATACACACACATTTTTTCACACAATACATAAACACAGCTGCACTCACAGGCAAATTGAGAGTAATAGGGGAATTGCTTTTTCTCTTTGGCTCTCTTTCGCTCTGGTCATTTAAGAGGCCCAGTTAAAAATGTCTCAGAAAAAAAAATCAACGTGCATTCTGAGTGCATTAATCACGTGCGGCAGCCTGTTTCTTAGTTCTCAGCCATGCATCAATTACCAAGCTTTCAAAACAAATTCCCCTCACCGAGGTGAGTTGATTTGAGGCATACATAAGGAGTCAGGAAGGCAGCAAAGGGACGTACGGGGGGGAAAGAACACAGAATGTTTGAGCTAAAGCTGCTCAGTCTTCAACAGATGATTTTCCACATCCTTCTGTAAGGGAGGAAAATCCTCCAAAGTGACGTGGCAGGTTGTAGACAGGAAAAAAATGTCTAAACATTCTGATTTGGCCCATATGCTTTTTTTCCCCCCAAGACTTATATCAATTATGAGTATTGAAGAAGATCAATGATCAGTATTTGGAAATGATAAACATTGGCAGTTCAATCAGGGGGGATTGAAGAATGAAGAAAAGATAACTATTCATTGGAGCAGATTGATATGTGATAATTAGTATGTCAGAAATCTTTGGTGCTTAGATTCTTCAGGGAGATACTGACTGAAATGAATCCGCCCTGAGCAGAAGCAAGATAACCCCCCCGCCCGATGGAGTCCAGACACAGGTGGTGGTGGTGAATAATGACTCTGCTGAGACTGAAGAGGCTGGTGAATTGATGACGTTGGAGAGCGGTGGAGGGCACGCTTAACAGCAACATGAAAGAACTAGAAGTACAGAGAGGATCATATTTAAAAGGTCAGCAGCAATATGATTGGTTTAAAATGAAGGTGTGTCTATGCGCTATTGGATAGATATGACCAGCTGATGTGAGGTGTGTGTTACTGTGCTATGTGACCAACCCATGTGAACAGCTGATATCAATTGACATCCTCAGACAATGACAGCAGGAAATTAAGACTGAGCATGTGTGAGAGGTGTGGATGACAGTATGATACAGTATGACAGGATGATACTTTATACTTTTACTCATTTTGGAGACAAATACTTCACTAATACTTACTAATACTTTACTCCACTACATTTATGTTCTAACTTTAGTTATTAGTTACTTTGTAGATTCAGATAATTAGTACTAAATACTATGACTTCTATTAAAGATCATAATCTTTAAGTTAATTTATCCTACAAGGAATGTGACAAAAAACACTGATAACATTAATTTAAAATTATCGGATCTGTTTAAATCTGTTTAGATCTGCTCAAATCGACTTCCCCAACAGAGATGACAGGCAGGACAGACGGAAGTGGATCAGGAAAAGAATATATGTCCCTTGCAGAATGTCATTTTCTAGTTTAAAAAAAAAATGAATAAAAGGGGCATTGCCTCACCTGACAGGACAACTCACTCCTGTCCCTTCATTACCAATGTTTTCTCTTTCAGTGCTTCACCTTTTTCCCTCTTTCTCACTCTGCTACCCCTTCTCTCTCTGTCTCTCTCACTCTCTCTTCTCTCTCTAATATGAAACACAAGTAGACCCAGCCTCATCAAACCTTTCAATGACTGTTACTTTCCACACACAGGGAGGCACAATCCACCTCTTCTCTGCCATATAGCTTTCTGTTCACTCATCTGTCTAGAGAGAGAGGGAGAAGGGAAGGGAGGAGAGAACATCTTGTGCCAGTGAAATAGACAGTTATCGGCCATCATGTAGTGTGTGTATTGATTTTTAAAACTCTACTCAGGATTTATTAATATAATGCCTGACAATTGGAAGTAACTCCTCATCTATAGGCCCAATATGAAGAGAAATAGTGCTAGAGAGGCAGGAGAGACAGCACATAGGGACTCTGTCGGGTCTCTCTGCAAAAAGCACCGCATGCCAGATGCCTCTATGAGTTTGTGACTGTCTGTTTGGCATCATCATCATCAAAGTTTGTTAGTTCAATCAACAACATTAGCAGGTTTTAATGCACTGAACGCTGACTCCAAAATCCAAGGTTTACATCCAGCTTGTTTGTTGTGCCCCCCCCCCCATCTAATTTCCAATTCCAACTAAAATCCCAAAAGTACTGTACATTAATGAAATGAATGATTATGTTTTTGAATGGATGAATGAATCAATGGGCAAAGAGCTCACCTCTTACCAGAGTAATCAGATTATTGATTAAGCCAGCTTTTCTCATAGAATTGACCATTTCTTATAGATTATCAATACTTGGGGGCCACTTAGGCCACTTAGAGGTGACTAGGCAGCATGAGCACTATTGGTACTAATGAGCATGGAATTGAGTCACATTTAGTGAAAAGTACATGCACTTTGTGTGTGTGTGTGTGTGTGTGTGTGTGTGTGTGTGTGTGTGTGTGTGTGTTTCAAGTTCTGCAATCGTACGAGTAGATAAAAAGTGATCATGTATTGATTTTGATACATTCTCTATATGCATCAAAATCAAATCTTTATATGACTTTATAATTAATCATATGTGACTCAAAAAGACAGTGAGAAATACAGAATATACACACACACACATACACACATACACACACACACACACACAGCTGAGTGGTGGGAAGGGAAACGCGAGCTGTGCCAGGAGTGGGATAACAGAAGTCCAGGAATAGTGGCAATCGATGGATAGATAGAAGGGTAGATGAATAGAGGGGGGGGAAAGGAGGTTGGAAGCGAGGGGGAGAGTTGAAGGGACAAATGAGTGGTCTCCTAGGTGGATTGGTGATAGTCCTTCTGAGTGTCTGTGAGACCACGTCCTTTCAAAACTGAGGGAAGAATGGCTGGAGGAGAATTAGATGAAAAACAGATGACAAAAAAAGAAAATGAGGCCAATCAGGGAGCTGAGAGAGGAGGAGAGGAGAGGAACCTCTCCTCCTCTCTCAGCTCCCTGATTGATATTAAGAGAGAGAGAGAAGTGTAGAGGAATGTATAAAGAGAAGAGGCCGGGAAGGAAAAGGATTTGAATTAAGTTGTGCTTAAAGTTGACAGTATTTGTCAGGTTGTGAAAGGTCTACAGGAAAGGTCAGAGTCACCTGTATTTTCTCAGGAGACTCAAATCTGTCAATGTCTGGAAAACTATGCTGCAGATGTTTTATCACCTGGTGGTGGCCAGTGTCACCTTCTATGCTGCAGTGTGCAGCGGCAGCAGGGTAAAGTCAACGGATGCCAACAGACTGAATGAGCTCATCAGGAAAGCAGGTAATGTATCAGAGGTAAGGTATCAGAGAGGAGGATGCCGAGTAAACTATTCAGTAATATGGAACAGTCTTCTCATCCCCTGCACGCCACACTGGCATCATATCGAAGCACCCTCAGCTGCAGACTGAGACCACCAAGGTTCTCAACAGAACATCACAGGAGGTATTTAGCACCAATGACCATGTACACTTCCTTCCCCTTCTGTACCCCCCTTCTGTCACCTGTCACTGTGAATGATGGTAGAAATACCATGTGCAGTATCACTCTTCAACTGCATGCAATGTTATTTTAATAGGTATCATTTGGAATCTGTTATTACAGTATGTGCAATATTAATCTCTTCTTGCTGAGTTTGCTTTATGTTGTGCAATGTATGTATGTATGTATGTATGTATGTATGTTGCAAACTGATGCAATCTTAGCTTAGCTTAGCTTATCTCTAACTGACTCATTTATCTAAAAACATTATTTTAGATTTTGTGCACCATTTAAATTATTGCATTAATATTACATTTTTTACCTGTTAGAGTTGGAGGAGGTTATGTGATCACTTCCATTTGTTGTTTGTTTGTTTGACTGTCTGTAAGATATCTTGAAAAGCTGTCTATGAATTTTGATAACATTTTGTGTGGGCCATTTTTTTCTTTAACATTGCGAGATAGGGCCATTTCTGCGATATCATGAAACAACAATCCAAATATAAATATCCAGGCATAGACGTCATCCATATCTAGATCAGGGTCAAGTCAGTGCTGCTGTGGAACAGTTAGCAATGGTAACATATCTAATGAGTGATGCAACTGTTTAAATCTGCCATCTAGTCACTGCATTGATATGGAGATGAGATGTGTGAGGATCCGTCTCATTCAGCTCAGAAGTTGATTGATTGATCAACCACATAATAGGTTTGCTTTACAGTAATTATTCCACATCACTAACAACCTCTCCTAACCAAAAACGCTGTTTTGTGTAAGAAGTATCACCTCTCAAAAGAGTGTATCAAAGCAGATATACAGTATAGTAAAATCACATTGCTCTCCAAATGAAAACATACCACCTTGTCTGTGTTAGATGACATCCTAAAGAATTACATAAAACATCTGGGGTAGAGCAGAAAAACAAATGTGTGATGAGAGAAAAGAGGCTCTTTAAAGTTTGTATGTGGTTTTTTTCTTTCATGAGTAGCACACACAACCACACACACACACACACACACACACACACACACACACACACACACACACACACACACACAACCACACACACACACACACACACACACACACACACACACACACACACACACACACACACACACACACATACTCACACAGCTCTAGAATAGCTGTAAAAACAGGTATTGATGTGAAGACCTAGTCAATGACCATCAGAGGTAAACAGAGACTGCCATTAGCCAGCCAGTCAATCGCTAAAGCATTCTGGGTAATTCTAGCACACACATACGCCCAGACACTGGGATACACACATTGACAGCAAGAGGACACCCCTCAGGGGCATATTAACCACATACACACACACACACACAAAAGAAGGGCTACATTTAGTCCATCACTCTGTTTGCTAATACTTGTTTTATCATTCTCTGTCTCTTCCACCTTTCTATATCACTCTTTTTCTTTGTATGCTCTCTTTCACTGACTTTTTCTAACCCTCGCCTTTACATATTTTTCACTCTCTCTCACACATCCTTTGTTTCTGCCAGGGGTAAAGTGGTGATTGCTTGTTCATGGAGGGTCTTAACCAACTCTCATCAGCGCAGTGCTGCAGTTTGTGTGTGTGCACGAGTGGTGGGGATGATTGTGCATTAGTTATCCAGCTAATCAATGGGAAAAATCACTGAACCTGGGCCACTGCTCATGTTACCATCAGTGCTATTTATAAGGAAACACACATATCCACACAGACACACATATACACGCACACACATGCAGATCAGAGATCGCCGTAGTTCAGGCCTTTAAATTGAAGCTCAATTCCATCCTGATAGGATTCAAGAAAGGATCAGCAAACTATGGCAGCAGGAGAGGGACATTAAAATCCCTGGCTGGAACGTGAAGAGGTACCATTCAACACAATGTTACTGACTATGCAGTGGACAACATTCTCTCTTAATGACTAGAGGGATAAAAACAACTTTTAGTGGAACTTTTATATGGTTTGTTTTATTTTCATTTTAAAATTCTGTTCTAATTCAAATATTTGCATATCAGTTTGTATGTTTTTTATGTGTGTAGCATGGAGGGAACTGTGCAATTATGCATTATAATGTATTACAAATAAATAAAGCTTGAACCTTTACTAAGCATTGACCAAATAACGGGGAACACATAGCTTACAAGTGACTCTTAATGTAGATGTAGCAGCATTTATTTTCATTTCCTTTACTTTAGTAGTCACCTATAAGGTGACAGCATGCAGTCATTTTATCGGTGACAGGGTGACACATTGTGTGCTCCTAATGCTCAGGTACTTACGGGCTGCATGGAATACCTTTACGTTTAAAAAACAGGCACTCTGGTGGACCAAAGGTTTAAGAGGTATATCATATAATTGTAGTTCTCCTGATGTGAAAATCCCCCTTCTCTATTGAACAACGATAGCTATTCTTAAAATGCCCCAAAACACCGAATGTTTTTTTTTTTTCAAATTCAAAAGTTTAAATTATGTCGGGGCTCCATCTGAATCCAAAAAAATTACAACAATGCAACTTTTTCTCTTTGACTCCCTCTACTTTTTCACCCTCCCTCTGCCCCCCTTATCAGGCTTTTCTAGTGGGAGTGAGACAGATTAACGTCAATGCTTATTTTACTTATCATACTGTAGCCAGCACAACCCTGCAAGGGATAGAATGGAAGCAAACTGCATCATCATGGAACACAGGGAGCAAACACATTACTACTACAACTACACAAAGAAAAAACTCATACACTGTGCAGACACATTTGAGTGATACACCTCTGTGATGAGTTGGTGGTTGTTGATACTGAGGGAGACAGAGCAAGGCCTTTCCCAATATTTTAACACTGAACTTGAGGTATTTTTACATATGCATGATGTTTGGTTTTTCTTTGATACAAAGACTATGTTGCCCATGTTGGCATTTCACTGTTGCTGCGTCATAACTCCGCCTATCCCCTCATACTCCTTGGCGATTGGATCACCTGTTGGCGATCTCTTGTAACCAATATTGGGTGATCTGGAAATAGAGACAATCACCTAGTCCTAAAAAAAGATTTTCAAAGTTTTATACCTAACATTAAACATTGTATTCATATTTTCATTTATATGTCTATGCAAATTGAAGTGTTGTCATGCATGCACATGTTTGCATGAGTGAATATGTGTTGTGCTGTCGTTGTATCGGCAAACGACCCCCCCCGTGTATGGGTGTATGCAAATTTATGTGCACCTATCTTTGTGTATGACTCAGAGCCCTCCCCACACATACCCTCTGACACACAAATGCACAAACACAAACATTCACACACAGACAGTTAGAGCTTAATGAAGCAGAACTCAGCCTGGTGCCCATTAGCCCGATAATTAATAATTTCCTTCTGCCTGCTAATACACTTATCAACTAGCAGAGGAGGTCTGTGTGTGTTTGTAAGTGTGTTTGTCTGTGTCTGCCATTGCCTGTGCACTTTGGTAAATAAGAGATGTGGTATGTACACATACAGTAAATATGTGATATATAATGTCATTAAGAATACACTCAGTTGTCAGTTTATGACATGCATTTAAATGTAGTTTGAAGTGCTGTTGTACACCCCAATTAAATTAATTTGGGTAGGTAGAATTACTGAACAACAAATGATTTTTTAAGAACTGTCGTATTAGAATGCATCAGTTTTAGCCAAATTTAGCTCATAAACAAATAAATTGGCCATTTAGACAACAAAGACCAAGCTAGTCTTTGCCACAGCTGGTAGGGATAACTTTTTACACGATAGCGTAACCACCGTGAAAAGGTAATGCACTAAAACATAAAGGAAATCTACTGAAAGTGACTTCAAAAAGGGAAAAGATGAGATTGCATCAGAAGCTAGATATCGTTGGAAAAGGAAAGAGAGTGAAACTCCAACACAGATAGAGAAGGAGGAAAAGTAAGGGAAACGGAAAGAAAATGAGGAAAAAAGGTCAGAGAGCAATGCTACAGATTGCTGAAGAAATTAAATCATTTATTCCATGTCTCTCTTCTTTTTCTTTCCTTTATCACTGTGTTCTCCCCTTCATACAGCTATTCTACCTCCATTCCTTTCTTCACCTCCTTTCTTTCTATCTTTGTGAATAGAACATCAAAAGCCTCTGACTTAGATGGGGAGTGACAGTGTTTGCTATTGGTATGCAGGCAGACATGTCTGCTCCAAAGTGTTTGACTGAAGGCCTCAGTTATGTGTTTGTCGGCCTTAAAGCCATTGTTCTCCCCTCCTCTCCTTTCAGATCTCAGACCTTTCCCTTTGTCTCTCCACCTCCCTCTCTTGCTCCACTTATTTGGTACTTTGATGGAGCATTTTACTGCTGTGTGTGTATGTGTCCATATGGAGAGCCCATCATGAGAAAGTGGTTGTGGTTGTTGTTGGTTAAGAGAATGTGTTATTGTCCAGTACCCCAGGGAGTCTACAGCCCAATACCACAGAGACTCTAAGACCCTATACCGCAGAGAGTGGTACCCACAGTGCTCCTTAGTCACAGCTCCTCTGTGCCCCAGAGTTTCAGTCCCTCTGTGCCTCAGAGTCTCCACCGATTCCTGCCTCTCAGTCAGTGGAGGTCTGCCCGACCCCTTTCTTGGACCCTGTTTTGGACTCTGAGCCGATGGTCCCACTGACTCCTACTCCTTGTATCCAACTGGGGCGGTCCCGCCGACTCTTGATGGTGTTCTTCATGTGAGGGGCGGATCCGCCGACTACAGTTCCTGTTCTCCAGTTGAGGCCGGACCAGCTGACTACAGTTCCTGGTTCCCAGTCAGGGGGAAGACTCGTCCACTCCTGTTCCTGTTTCCCAGTCGGAGGTGGACCCACCGATCCCTGATCCAGACCTCCAGTCGGCGGTTGGCATTTGGCCTCCGGAAAGGGCCAGTCCTAACTACCTGCCCCCTGTCCAACCCCCTGAGTGGGTCTGTCTTCATCGCTGGCCTCCCGCCTGGCCACCAGACTTCACCAGTCAATAGACAATGTTTTAACTTTTTGTATTGTAGGCTTTGGACTTTTGTTACTTTCTGTGTTTCGAACCTTTTGCCTGTTTTGTGCATACTGCCCATCCTTGTCATTTTACATGAGGAATAAAGGCGCATCAATCCCGCCTTGAAAAGGCTGTGTAAATGGGGCGACAATTAAACTTAGAAAATGTGTGTGTCTGTGTGTGTTTGTGTGTGTAAACACTCAAGGCCTGGAAACAAAAAGCAGCTCTTTCTTTGAAATCCAACCCAATGTTCTATAGGGTGGAACTGTTAATCACTGATAACCCTGCAGCACCTCACCTCTCTCTCTCCCTGTGTATCACCCCCATTCTTCCATTGTTAACCTCCTCTCTCGTTCTGTCTCTTCACCTCATACCTCTCTCCCTTTCTTATCGTCTAACTGGTATATCTCTTTTCAGTGTCTTTCCCTCCCTCTCTCTTTTCATTCTCCCAGTTTTCACAAGAGACTTAGCATCTTGTAGTGATGTTTGGCTGATCACCACTGGTGTGTGTTGTGTTGTTAGGTATTGTCAGTGGCATGGCAGTGAGCCTAGTGGTGCCAGTAAAGCAGATTATGAGTTGATTTTGGCGAAGGAGGCTGGTAATTCCTTTAAACCAACAAAGCCATTCCATTAGCCCCCTGCTGTTGTCCTGAAAACAGTCACTGTAATGCTCCCAAAACACAGGATAGAGCACATCTAAACACTCATGCATGTAGCCGGTACCATCTCAAACTGTGTACCATGAAATTGTGTGCAAGTAAGCACATTTGCTCATACTTATAACATGTAAACATTTTCAATTGCCTGTATGCCTACACTACATGTGCACACAAAGAAAGTCTCAGAGACGCACACTTAATATAGTTGACAAGGGTTTTCTTGACACCAGGTGAATACGTGAGTTGTAAATACATCTTGAGTAATTGTTTATAAAATATAAATGATTTAATGGAGGAGTAGTGAAAAAGGGGCGGGATTGTATTCGTATAGTATAAGTAACTACTTCTTACTCCTTTTTAAACATTATTAGTCTTGTGTTGTTTGAGGTGGTGAAGAGGGAGCTGAGCCGAAAGGCAAAGCTCTCAATTTCCCAGTCAGTCTATGTTCCAGCCATCACCTATGGCCATGGGAGCTGGCTGGTGACCAAGAGAATGAGATCGCGGATACAAGCGGCCGAAATGAACTTCCTCTAAAAAGAGGAAGGCTCAGCCTTTGAGATAGGGTGAGAAGCTTTGACATTCAGTGAGAACTTAAAGGAGAGCCAGTGCTCCTTTGCGTCAAAAGGAGCCAGTTGCGGTGGTTGAGGCATCTTGTAAGGATGCCTTTGGGGCGCCTCCCTTTGGAGGTTTTCCGGGCACGTCCAAGTAGAGGGAGACTTCGGGGTAGACGCACAACTTGCTGAAAGGATTACATATCTCATCTAGCCCGGGAACGCCTCAGGATCCCCTAGGAGGAGCTGGAAAATGTTGTGGGAGTGAGAGATGTCTGGAATATCCTACTTAGCATGCCAGCGCGACCCAATCTCAGAGACGTGGAGGAAAATGGATGGATGGATACACGTTCATGTTTCAGTTGACACAGTGGTGCAGACTGAAAGTAGTGGACAGAATGGGACGAAGACAAACTGGCTTACAGACAGACTAACAGACGAGTGCAGTCAGACAAGCAGACAGTAGAATTGGGCTCTATGACCTGCTGCTATGGGATACACAAAAACACACATACACCAGTTGGGATATCCAGACCATTCACTGAACAGGATTACCTCTGTCATGGGAGGACTGGTATCCCCTCATCAGCACACACACACACACACACACACACACACACACACACACACAATAATGGTTCACTGGGCTAGCTGATAAGAATGTGAGTGAACGTGTGGATGTGTGTGTGTGTGGTGTGTTGACAAGTCTCTGATGGCAAGGATTAGGGACTCTTCACTCTTTCAGTCTCTCAGCGAAGAACTAACCACCATAAAAATGATCACAAATACACGCGCACACACACACACACACACACACACACACACACACACACACACACACACACACACACACACACACACACACACACACACACACACACACACACACACACACACAGAGCTGGTGGTACAGCACAATGTGCTGTTTTAGATTACAATTCAGTGTTCATTACAGCACATATTTGACTCCATAAAATATTAAATACAGTAAAGTCCCATTTATTTGTTGAAGAGTATGGGGCATAAGAAATTAATTCATTCCTTTCTGACAATATTGTGAAAATATAAATATGTTGTAGCACTATAACAATGTCATGCTTTCTTAATATGTACATGTAATTAACATTAGGTGTTTATTTACACACATATTATGCCACATACTTATGTTTGTTATACAGTTGTTTCCATGCAGCATTTTAAATACACAACCTTGTATTAAAGGTCCAGTGTGTAGGATTTAGGGGGTCTATTGACAGAAAATGAATAAAATATCGTTATTATGTTTTCATTATTGTACAATCATATCAAAATAAGAACTGTGTTTTTATTAGTTTAGGGTTAATGAGGACTTTAGAGGCACAGAGTCGTCTTGCATGGAGTCAGCTGGACTTCCATTTTTTCCACAGTGGCCCAGAATGGACAAACCAAACACTGGCTCTCAAGAGGACCTTTCACGTTTATTCTAGGGAAGGATGAGGTGAGGGTCATTCAGTTGTATGCGCTCTGCAACCTCAACACTAGATGCCACTGAATTCTACACAAGCTACGTGTAATTGATAGACTACTTAAGACTTATTGTTGTTTTAGCATCTTTCTATTCTTTTCATCATTAGTAGGAAAATATGGTGAAGACAAAAAATGAAAATGACATTTCATGAGTCAAGTTGAAGGATTGCTGCTCCTTAGATATTTTGTAATTTTATATACATCCTAGAGAACACTATAATAATAACAGTTTGGCTCAGGAAACTATTGATTGCAATTTTCTTGGGTGATTTAAATTACTGATTTTTTTAAATGTCTCACTTGCCGATACTGATTTTGGCCGTTTTCTTCCCAAACAGAAGTATCTCATAAACGTCTCTTCTCTCATCTACATGTCTTGCCAAGCTTATTAACAAATGCTCACTGTCAATGCCTTTACACCCTTTCTTTGCTGGTTCTGCGCTGTCGATAGCTTGGAGCGATTATTTATTTATTTTATTTTATTTTAAGTGTCTTGTTCCTCCACGGCTTATTTTGGCCTTACAGCTATGACAAAGCTATGACTTTACATCATCTTCAGTGACTGCACTTGAGAAGTCGACTGGTTGAGGCTACCCAGCATTGGGCATCCATTGGGGTTCCACCGATGCTGATAGTTTGTATCCCGTCTTATTAATGTAGATTAACTACATTAATTTATACATAAAAATACTGTATATGAATAAATGACACCCGTCTCTCCCTCAACACGACTGTTCTATCAATATTTCTTCACAAAATAAAGCTCCTTTAGAGATAAATTTACAGTCATGATACCATAACTCTGTATTGAAATAATGTCTTTCACATTCACAATTTCAAAGGAATACCATGAATGGTAAGCATCTGAGTTCGGGTGGAAAACCCTCATCAAAAGACACAAGAAATGAGATGGAGAGAAATGCAATGGTAGGATATGTAGAAATGGGAATAGCATGTCAGAATGAGAGAGAAAAAGAGAGGGCAAGATGAATGTTAGAGAAAAAGAGAAGGAGCACTTAACCCCTGCTTAGTGGGGTCAGATCCCTGTGGTAGTGGGGGAAGAAGGTCCCTGCACATACTCCCGCACACACAGATGGAAAATACAGACACATAGAAACACACATGCATAGACACACAACCATTTTCACACACTGTGCATCTACATGCAGACACTTTTGTGTAGTCTAAATTCTTCAGGGGTCATTTGGACCCAAGACGATCTTTCATTCTAAACATCTCTCAGTCTCCCTCACAGACACAAACACAAACACACAGGCCATACACACATGCACAACGGACATGGCTTGGGAAAAAACACTTTTATAATACATTCATTTCCCAAATTCCTGGCTATTCATTTGAAATTTTCCACCATTTTCTGGGATGTGTGTGTGCGCGTGTTTGTGTGGTTCAGTGAAGAGTGGAGCTGGTACTGTACAAAATGAGATGTGAGAGAGAGAGAGGGAGTGGAGAAAAGATGAACAGATGAAACACAGAAATAGAGATGGACAAAAAGAAATGAACCAGACAAAAAGAAAAAGGGAGACAGACAGATACACAGAGAGCAAAAAGAGAGCAATTGAGTGCAACTCAAAGAGAGAGAGAGGGAGCATCAATTATTTAGTGAAGGTAACGTGAAGCTTCCTTGGATCAGGCAAACTGCTGGCTCTTCCCCAGAGAAAAGAGAGAATGAATTAGAGTGAATTTATTAGAGACCGTGTGTGTGTATGTGTGTGTCAGTCCAGGAACTCTCACACACACACACACACACAAACACACACGGTTACTGAAACACACACACACACACAAACAGATCCTGAGAATCCCAAGCCTGAATCCCAAGCCTGTTTCCAGGTTCATTAATAAAACAGCAGCTCTTTATATGTGCTCTTCCCCTTGCTGTCTTTCCTTTCATCCTCTGTTTGTTCACACACACAGTGGGATTTTACCCTCTCTCTCTCTCTCTGTGTGTGTGTGTGTGTGTGTGTGTAAACTCCAATTGGGATTAGGGAATGACTGTTTGTTCATCAGTCAGACAATAGTCGACCCTACTGTGGTACATATAAAAATCTGATCTCTCTTTCATTATGGGTGAAGGAGAACACCACTGAATTCAAGCTTTGTGAGCTATTCTTGGTAAATTGTTTTTGTTGATTCAGACCTTCGGACCATAATTTAATGTTTTAGCTCTGTTGTATTTATCTCTAGAGGGATTTACCATTTAAAGTAATATTTATAGAATAATATCTGCGGTGGGTTTGTTCTGCAATCAACAGCAAAAAACAACAACTTGTGGTGTAACTGAAGGTTGATCCATGATACGTATGGATCACCCTCCATGATTTGACATGCATGTGAATTGCGGGTCATGTGAGACAAGGTAATGATGGTTATATTTTTCTATTTGTTTATTAGAAATATTTGAAAGAATACAAAAAAGCCATATGTCTAGTGTATAGGTTACATGTACACTATATTGAATTAGCCACTTTATTTTTGTGTTTACTTAGAACCTACTTTCTGCTCACCTTGCTTGCACCTTCAGTAATATACCTGTGCAGCCTGCACAAGTCAATGCAGCGGGCAATGCTGAGATTGTGGTGGAATGTAAATGAATGTATGGGAAACCCTTGGGGTGCTGACTGATGCTGACCTGTGTTGCTTGATAAACAGCTGGAAGCTGAAATGCATTTCTGGCTTCTGAATGAAGTAGCAGCTGTAGAGTATGAAGAGCTGGAAAAGTAGGGAAAAGGAAAAATAAGGGACAAATTTTAGTTACAATAAGCAATAATAATAAATGAAAGCTCTGGTGTGTTACAACAGAATGTGAATGACATTTTTTGCATATACAAAGTCAATGCAAAGTAATCAGTTCAATCACTATCACCTGTTGATGCACACAAAAATGGGTAAGTGTGCATGTTTTTCCTAATTAATTACAAAATGTGATAAAAATGTGTTTTGTATTTGCATGTTACTACTCCTTTAAGATTGCCATCTTGTGGTGTTTCTTCCTGCTGCCTGTAGCAACAGGTGCTAGTGACTGAACTGATTACTGCCTTTATCAGGAGAAGTTTGTCCTCTCTGACACCAGCCTGAAGACGATCTACCAGATCAAAACGTTGCTTTTGTTGTAAGAGAGATTAAAAATTATTTCTGGGAGCCTAACAGTGTGCAGTGTGTCTCTTTTTTGCTCTCTGTTCTAGTTTTTTGTCTTGCACCTGTATTAATGTTGAATGTGCGCACAGTAGTCCGCTTTTTTGTAACTTCAACATTACACATCATTCAGTTTAATGCTCTTGTACAATCCACCCTCACTGAAGATCAATGCTGGCTCCAGTCTCACTGCACACACGTCTTTTTGTGTAATATACATAAGCCCAAAATGCTTTGACTATTTCTTTGGAGGACACTTGTTGTTGACATAGCCTATTGATAATGATAGAAACCAAAATGTTACAGACTTACATTATCACCCACCACTTGGGTGGTGGGTGATAATGTAAGTCTACTTATAATCTTTAACTAAAAAGTAGAAACAAGCCTGCACACCTACTGTACTTATTTTTTCTCTTTCTCTGCTTCTCTTTCTCTCTCATATACAAACACACACACACAAACACACTCTGCAAACATTTTAACAGCTCTGGACTAGAGAGGGATCATTCTGGTTTACTGAGATGGAAAATGTGAGTCAGAGCAACACTTTCCTGGGTATTTTCCTTCTGTCTACTTCCCTGTCTGACTGTCAAGCTGTCAGCCTTTCTGACTCACCTTTCCTCCTTTCCCCCCTGACACAACTTCACTCTTGCATCATAGCTCTATCTTTCTGTTACACCATCTGGATGTCTCGCCCCCTGAAAATCCTTATTTGGGATTCTTTGTCATCATTTTTCCTCATAAAAAGAAGCGTTAGAGGCAATTTCGTGAAATCTGTCTTTTTGTCAGTTTGTTTCATTTGAGAAATATTTGACTTCCCTGGCTTAGCTGAATGCTAACAATATACTATCTAATGACATTATGCGTAATAAGAGGCCTAAAACGTCATAACCTGAGGATGCATACATTGCAGGTGCAGAGGGTTTGCAAAAATTCAATTAGATCCACCAAGGTGCATTTTTCAGAGGAAGAATCCACTGCATGTGATGTGTTCTGCGAACGTCAAGCCTAAGTTTGAGGAAAATTGCAAAACTTTTGCAACTTTTCTCAGACAAATTACATTAGCAGCGGGAGAAGGACAGAGGACGGGAAGGGGGACTGATTTGGACAGCTAATCTTCCGAGGGTCATCAAGTTTACATGGTGACAATACAAGAATACATAATCACCCTCCTCCTCCTCACAATACATAATATAACACAATGCAATGAAGACTACTGTAAAAAAACAACAACAACAACAACACAACAAACACAAGATAATAGACAAACACCACTACTTATTCATTATTATTAACTTAACTTTCTTTTTAGCAGAATTTACATAATTAAGAAAACGATTCTTCTGTTATATAATTTGGGAGTGAATTCCATTCCATTGCATTATTCTGTACATCGCTGCCGATAAATTGATGTGGTTGTGTATTTTGGTGAATTAAAACAACCTCCATCAGCATCCCTTTAGGGTATCTAACAGATATTTTTGTTAAAAAAAAGAGTCTTTGTCGTGATAACATCCCTAATGAAAGTCATCAATGGGTACAGAAATCTATTTTTCACTTCACACTATGAGAGGCATTCATCATGCATCTTAGTAACATTTGTTCTCCACTCACAAAGAAGAGCTACACAGGCTGCTTTATTCTGGAACAGTTATAATTGTCTTATATTATCTGCAGAACAATAATCAAACAATCCCAAAATACTTGCATTACTTGTTTAATAATTTGTTGTGTCATATATTTTGCACATCTCTTAATTATAGAAAAATGTCTCCCATTTCAGTTCCCTGTTTTTATCCAATGATAAGTCATTGTCTATGATAACATACAACAATGTATTTGGTGTCCTCTTGCTTTATTATAATGTTATTTATACTGAGATCAGGCTTTGGTTTGGAACTTTAAGAATAGTTAGCCCTCTGAGTATTTAGTGCATGTGCATTCCCTCGCTGAGCAGTCACAGTCTCCTGTGTCCCTGTGTCTGTTCCTTGGTCCTGCATTTTCCCAGTGTCTATGAATTTCAATTCATTGTCCTAGTGTCTCAAGGACTTTGTAAAAACTCCTAATTCCCCGCCAGTCTCCCAGCATACATGCCTCCCCTCTGCATTCCACCTTGCTAGCCCCCAACCTGTTACCCTCAGGCTCGCACCAACTCCAACTCCTGAGTCTGGTTGTCACCAGCCCGCGAGCCTCCTGTCAGCTACAGTCCCTGAGTTGGCTATAGTGGTGGTCTGGCTGTCTTCTGTTCCTGGACCCCAGTCCACAGACTGACTTCTGCTCCTGCCCCAGTCAGTCATTCCTCCAGTCAGCAGTCCCTGCTGACACACAGCAAGGGCTGCCAGACCATCAGTCATCCATCTCTGCCAACCCACAACCAGACCTCCAGCATCTGCCTCCTATTCTGAACCCAAACAGTCATCAGTTTCTGAGCGGCATCTGACTCCAATTCCTGTTTGGTTGTGGTTACGAGTTCCAATCTCCTGCTGTTGTTCCGGTTCTGCAGCCATTTAGCCAACCTTCATCTCAGATCTCCAGCCGCTGGTCTTTGATTCTAAACTCCATCAGCCAGACTCCAGTCCAGACCTCCAGCCTTGGCAGTGATGTCTTGAGTTGTCCAACCTATGTTGCCAGCCTTCCATTTCATCGCCTCTTCCTGGCCTCCTGCTCCACCTCTAGTGTGGCTCAATCTGCATCACCAGCATCAAGGTCTTTTAACCCCAGATCTGCTATGCCATTCGAGCCAACCTTCTGGTTACCCTTTTGCTCTGTCTATCAGACCTACCTCCAGATCATCCAACTGAATAGTAAGGCTCTGCCTCTGTTCTGCCCCAGGCGATCCATCTGAGGTCTCCAGCTCTGCCTCTGTCCTGCCCCCAGGCCTCCCACCTGAAGAAAAGTGTCTGGAAACTCATCTGTACGCTTGTCATCCTCTCCAGGGTCTGGACCTAGCTGCAGTTCATTGCCATAAGTGACTTGAGTGGGAAAAAAACTGATCTTCGATGGTGTCTGACACCTGGAGAAGTGCATGAATACTGGTTTACACTTTACACAGACGTACACTGACAGCATTTATGGCTTTGTGTAGGCGATTGGTTTTCTGATGTAAATTTCATGAACAGACTTACCCAATAGTGGATGGGTTTTGGTAAGGGTAGGGATAAGCTACTGTACAGACTACACATTTTATTGAAGGTGAATTCCTAGGCGCAAAAGGGTTGCATTTAATTCCTTAATTATTAATATTTGTGTTTTGGCATAACTTTAATTAAACCATTGAGTGTTATCTCCCTTCCCTTTAAACGCCAGGTGTGCCTTTACATCCAGTTTGCAGTATCCAAAATGGATAGTCATTCTAACTTCAGAAAAAGTGTCATTCCTAACGATAATTCCGTTGTACATAATAACTTTGCTTGAGTTAATAAAATCTCTAATATCCAACACACATAATCTTGTGTATATTGTATATCATATATGTCATGTCTGTCATGTATGACACACATTCATCTCATTTCTCCCATTTATTAGACATCACACATCAATCCGATTATGCATCAGTGCATATCAGACGATTTTTCTAATAGAAAGAATAAAGATCTTGCATGTTGAAATTCAGCTGAAATACTGTAGATACAGGTTTAATAACTGTTCAATCATTTGCATTGGAAATAAAGTAGAAAAACGGCCATTTATTACTTTCTGTTTATAACATTCAACGGGTTAATTTTCCTCTCTTTCTCTTTGTTTAATAACTTCTACCATCCTTAACAAAGAAAATGTATTTCTATTTGTTTCTATGTGTTATGAATGTATTTGGGGCATCAGCTGAATGGAAAATATTAAAGTGTGTATAATGTATGTAAGCCTTGTGTAAAATTGTGTATGTTTGTGTGTCCTTTTGTGTTAGTGTGAATTAGTGATTGTCTTAAGTTTGTGAATACATATAGCTGACTCAGTGATTCTGTCTACAAAACAGCAGCCACATCTTATCTGCACTGCTGTGACGTATGTGTGTGTGTGTGTATCTGTGTCTGCGTGTGTGTTCATGGTATCTGGAATAGGAATCTTAACAGTTTTCCACATAAGAGGAGGGGAAACGTCAGCGTGCAATTGTAAGAGATCCACTTCCTGTATTATAAGCAAAAATCTCTCTCTCTCTCTTTCTCTCTTCTTCTCAGTCACACACATACACAGAAATCCTGACAAGCAAAATTTCTATTTCTAGCTTTCTATTTCTTTCAATTCTCCCTCTCTCTATCTTCCTTCCTTCGCTCTCTGTCAGCCTCTGTTTCTCTCTCTTACTTTAATAAGCAGAGCTGTGCTGCTGAGGGCAGATCGGGCTGTGCAGATGAAAGAAAAAAAAAGAAAAGAAAGAAAAGACCACAAAAAAGAGGAGGAGTGAGTATGAGTCATAGTACAAGAGCAACATTGCAGAACAGATGAAGATCTTTTTTGTCCCTTGAATTTTAACATAGTGAATAAAAATGTAATTTTATATTTGTAGAAATAAAACTAGATTGTGGTTTGTTAAATGACTCAAATCTGACACAGTTGTAACTAGAACTGACCCCTTTAAAGGCTTTAAAAAACTATGATGACTTTTTCTGTGTTTAATAACCAGCTTCAACGCCTGAGCTTCATTTACTTCCTAATGATTTTAAATGTTTTAAATTTTAAATTTCAAACCATCAGCCAATGACAGTGGCCATTTGCCATTTTATAGGAAAAAAATACTGTATGTTGACATAAATCTCATAAAAAGTGAAAGAATTCCCTTGTAATCATGACACAAATTTTTGGCCTGGCCTGATAATATACAAAGTCAATTCAAAGCGTATCTGTGCATTTGAAAATATTTAAGCGTGTGTCATGGCATTTTGTGTTTGGGGAGGACTGAGCGGGGCAGAGCCGCTGCTCAGCGACTAAGACCTAGTAACCCCTGGGGGAAAGAGCCGAGTGGAGCTGGGGCTTCTGGAGGAATAAACACCTGCAATTACACCAGATTCTGCTCTGATCATAAGCCATTTACCAGGTGGAGAACTCAGAGTTTCCTTTTTAAAACTTTTATTCAAAAAAATGGCTTCATCTTTGCTCTCATTTCTCAGTCAGTCTGCAGCAGTGAGTCATAGTGTAATGTACCGTGATTAGTCTCTCTTTGTCCTTGTTGCCTGCTGACTGGAGGGAAAGTATTAATGAACATATAGTGAGGGCAGGGAAAAGGAAAAAAGTTTAGGGAATTAACCAGAGCCTCTTAAGGGGGATGATTTCTCTGAGAGGCTGAACTGAACACAAACATAGACCCATACACCTTTGGTGCCTGCCATTGCTCAATACCTTAAGTCTAATGTACACTAAGGTGTTCTGGCTGGTCAGGGGACATAAGCAGATGGTCCTGTGGTTGAACTCCTGTGAGTAATGCAAGGTGAAAATGTACTTTTCTTTCTGTGTGAACACAAATACAAACTGAATTGTAATAAAGAAGAAAGATTATATAGATTACTGAGTCTCATTTCCATGTTAAATAGAGATTTCCTCCAACAGCATTAAAATAAAAAATGAGGGAATACCCTGACCCAAGTCGTCATGCCTGCCTCATTAAACATTGTGCCCAGTGTTTAATTTCTAGCAGCTGAGAGCTGTTGGTCCATGACTTCAATTTGCTTATTTTTACATTTGTATGCATGTTTGAACTTAAGAGGTTTTTATTTCATTTTGCTCTCACTGGGTATGGTCTATTCCCATCTCCTCAAAAATGCTGGACAGAATTTATTTAAATTTCACACATCCTCTATAGGGGCCCTAAAAGTGTGTATCTCATAACTGCTCTCTTCAGTTAGCTTTTTTTCTTTTTCGAACATTTGAGCTTTGGTGAGTTTTGTATCGGTCTCCTCACATTCATCTCTGACAGGGGGCATTGGTCTATCCAACATCAGACCAAATTGCGGTTTTCTAGTAGCCTTGGACTTTCTATTTTTCTCATGCTTTGCTCACTTCCTCTCCAAAATGTCACTTTCAACATTTATTCCTTATCTTCATTTTGTTTCCCCCCACAGCTTCTGCTAGTTGACCTGTGTTGACCCTTAGTGTTAACCATTATCATAACAGTGTGAATGTTTCCCCCTGGGGTCAATTGACTATCGGTGGGTGTCTGCAGTCTACACAAATTGCCTCAACATGACAACCACTCCTATCTTCCATGTCTCTGGAGTAAAAACCAGGACCTCTGGCTTGATGCCAGTATTTTTCACAAAAACAAATGAAATATGCTTTTAGGACCCCACATTACTGAGTGTCGGTCCCACTCCGTCTGTGTGCTCTGTTATGGTAAATGTGGAAATATTTGTCTGACATCAGCTACAAAATATTTGTCTTTAAGTAAACTTTACCACTGTCTGCTACTTATTCATAATAGACCCAGATCAAGACCATACAGAAAATGCAGGTTTATGACTACAGTAGGTCTGAACTCAATTCAGGTACATGTCTTTCATTACATTATGCATTCTATCAACAGACCATTGTTAACTAGAGTACTAAGGCTCTGTGATCATTATAATTACATGCTCTGGACAGGAAAATCTGCAGTCATTATATTAAAATGATACAATATCCAAATTTTAGATTTTCAATTCAAGGCTGCACGAACATGTATATGATTACAGGTGTGTTGATGTGAGTTCAGAGATTTTTTTCTGTACCAATACTGTGTAAAGCCCGATAATGAAAAAGTACAAAGTAAAATAAAAATTATTTTGTGTTCCCAGGAATATTTCTTCATTGTTCATAGCATCAAAAGATATGATCTGCTTTTTTATACTAGTATTGTGTAAGTTTACATTTCTGGCATCATAATGTATAACCTTATGTGTGTGTGTGTGTGTGTGTGTGTGTGTGTGTGTGTGTGTGTGTGTGTGGTTAGGGGGGGGGCCTACATGTATTTGCCCGTGGGTCACAGTAGGCCCATCTGTTGTAATCCAAACTGAATCAAACACACAGCTAGAAAAACTCTCCCGCAAACCTGACCTCACCCTACCCCTTCTCTCTCTCTCTCATTCTCTCTCTCTCTCTCTCTCTCTCACATGCATAAACAATACATGCATGCTGTTTCTGCAGGCTGTGTGTGTGCTGTGTATGTTTTCCATGGACTTTTACTAGGGGCAAATGGGATTATACAATAAATAATATTAGGTACAAACTGAATCCATGTAGAACAGGAAGTGATGCTGGGAAAAATGTGAGGAAGTGAAATGAGGACGTTCTCCTGAAAAAGCGGGTGGTAATTCAAATTCATACCCCATACTATAATTGCTAGATGACATTGAAACAAAAGTTTTACATCATAGAGATGCTTGACAAACATGCATCTCTTATTTATCTACTTAATTCTAAAACTTCTTACTCTGTTATTGTGTGCAAATGAACAGACAAGCATAAGAAAGTACACAACATGTATTGACAGTATAGTAAAAGTTATGTATCAAACACTGACTTACGTGTATTAGTCATCAAAGCTAATTATTCATTACGCAGCACAACTTGAAAGCAAAATAAGAATAAAAAATTTAAACAAGAAAGTACATCTCTGCACAGACTATAAACCAACAACACATGAGTAAAAACCTAGACAGGCCCTGTCCATGGTGCTGAATGTGTCTGTGTGGACAACACACAATGACAGCATTCAGCTACAACTACATTAAGGCAAATATGTCAGATAATTATGATAAACAACATAACCACATCAACAACTGTGGACAATTCTTCTGTTTACCTTGGAGGGTCAACATGTCAAAGACTTTCAAATGAATGGTTTAAAAGTTAAGATTGACATAAATATAGCAATATTAGATGTAATACTTGTCACTACTTTCTTCGTATACCGTTTACATTTTGGCCCACCGCTATGAAAGTGTCAAATACCAGCCTCTCTTGACACAGCTCATCCTCCTGAAATTGCCAGTACGGAGCATGGATACATTGCACAATGATCTATTTCAGCTGACATGTCTTCTGGGCTTTTAAACAGCATTTTATTCTTACACTGCCTAGGAGAGACACATATAAGCTGCGCCACATGCTCACCCAAAAGCAGATTTTACTTGAAAAAAAATTAATTAAATGAGAAATATTGGTTTTATAGCTGCCGGAAGGCACAAAGCACAGTGACTCCTCTACACTGTTTGGAGTTTTACAAAGACAATAGGCCAAGGGCAATACTAGCTGCATAAAAACATGACTGAGGGGGATTAGAAATAAACTAAGTTGAGTTTATGCACTTGTGAGTGGGAGATATGTCCGAGTGAGAAGGTGTAGGCCTATTTACTTTCTCTGAGACTCTCACTAAATTAAGCTATAATGCAACTTTGGGTCATTGTCTAAAAAATGAGCTGTAATAATTCAGGCAAAAAAAAAAAAAAAGACTCCAATTCTGCGTCAATATATTTTCCCACTGCAGCAAAATGAAATATTTCCCACTTTCAATAAAGTTCAAACAAACATCTTAGCAGGAAGACAGCAGGATTTAGAGTACAGAGAAGTGTTTGTGTTTGTGCTCTATATTCTGAGATGGAAAAAAGTTATGAATATGCATAAAATGAAGCGCTACACACAGCTGACATGCTTGACTTTTGTTGCTGCTGTGAACAACTGATTTTTTTTCCCTCTCCTCTCTCCTAAAAGTGAGGAAGAGATTAAAAGTAATCTCACGGGAACGCTTTTCTTTTTCATCCTGTGGATAGAAGACCGACACACTAATGAAGCAGACACACATGCAAGGAAACACAAAATCATCTCACTTGTACACAGGCCGACACAAGATGATGCAAATATACCGTACATCTCCAACCACACACACGCAAAAGACAATCCACTTGAACACTTTTTCTTTTCAAAGTCTATTTCCAACTCATTCAGAGTTCGTTGTTAGCTGGCTGAAGGCCTAGATATGTAAAACACATACAGACAACACTTAAGCACTGATCCATTCTTAAACCGAACAAGATTCTTCTCAAGTTAGAAGTAAAATTAAAAAGAAAGGCTCTAATCCCTGGTCATAATATTTTAGAGACAGATAAGTCATTGCAATAAGCTATTTGTTTTTGACAAGAAAAATGATAATACCTGAGACCATTGCTCAATCAAAGCATCTCTCAATAAGGAGGATGATACATCTGACATAAAAGCCATTCTTCAGCTCTTCAGTAAGACAAGAAAAAGTGAAGAGAAGTCTGATTTCAGCAGCGTGTGTTGAAAAACAAGCATAGAGAGCAGCCGGGGTGTCTCTCAAGGGAAAACCAAGAATTTGGTTATATAGTAAGAAATACCCTCAGAGAACAACAGAGGGAAAAACATCCACATCCTAAAGATAAATCAATGCTGTATATACCTATAAACTGGAACATTTTAATCCTAATTTAATGACACTGTATCAAGCATGAGTCATGTAAAGTCATTGAAAAGTAGCAGAGAAAGTAAGTATGAGATATTCTCAAGAGAGAGCACAAACGGTTTTGACGCAAGTTAGTGGATATGTGGTGGTGGAGGTACATGGAGGATGTGATTTAAGTATAAATAATTCTCTGGATGTCCACTACACATGCAATGCTGGAAAAAAAAATCTAAAAGAGAAATGTGTGTGTGTGACAAGGTCTCATTGGTCCACGGAGTACGATCCATACAACATAAATTACCAACAACATGAATTAGCATATAATGATTAGTTACTGAGGCCCCTTTATATCCCCATTGAAAAATTTAATTGAGTTAATCACAATAACAGGCTGTGATTAATCCTGATTTTATATGTTTTCATATGTCTTCACTTAATGACATCTCAGCTTAATTTATATGTTTTCTTAATTGGACATAGAATCGGGTCAGTAAAAAGTCAAAGTGACCATTATATTGATTGTATTTGTCAGAGCATATGGATATCACTGCACCTGCATGGTTTCAGCAGTGTTTCTAACTTTGCTAGCCTGTCTTATTCAGCAAAGGTTAGCGTGGCTATGTTGTGCTTCTGCTGCGCCAGCGTTGCAGCGGGTCAAGAGTTGAATTCCAACATGTGCATCCTGGACGAGCGACTCATCTTCTTGCCTATGAGACGCTTGCTGAACTTTCACCTCTGCTGTGTTTACAGGGCTGTGTTTGAAATGTCTTTAACTGATATTGGGGCCTGTCTTCTGTTAAAAGTTAAACCAACATGATGGAGAACAGGGAAAAACTTGATGCAGCATTTTTGCGTGGTTGAATATGTAGTAACAAACAGATTACAGTGTTGAGTTAGGTGGGTGAATGGAAGAAAAAGAAAACAGAACAGGAGGTGGTACAAAAGGGATTTAGGGAGAGGGAGGTGAGTGGGGTCAGACAGCAGAAAAAAGCTAATGTCTTTATTTCCTGGTGAGGTGGGACCTTGCATTTACCCCTGAGGTCAGTGGTCATGGACAGGGTCACTTGGGGTGCTGTGAGAGGACTATCTCAATACAGAGGAAGAGAGAGAATATCTATATAACAAAAAAGAATGGGAGAGAAAAAAAGAGCCATAGATGGCGTAATGGGAGAAAAATGGGGGAAAGAAAGAAGAGGGAGACCTAGTTTCAGTCAGGAGGAGAACGTGCAGAGGTGGAAAGGTTAAGACAGGTTGAGGAGGTGGGAGGACTCAAGGGAGAACGGGCAAACACAGACACACATGAAATAATTGTAGATCTTGACTGCAGAGAGGGTGAATGGGTCTGATTAGGGTGTGGGTGCATGCTGGATGTTTGTCGTGCATCATGTATCATTGTGCATGTGTGAGCTTTCTACTGTATGTGAATTGAAGTGCAACTGTTTAGACACTATAATAATATACAGTGGTGTTAAAAAAGTATTGAACACACTCCTGATTTTTTTTCTATTTTTGTGTGTATGTCATACTTAACTGTGGCATCCTCCATGCACAACAAAGTTAATCACAGCGTTCTGTGGTAATATCCCTTTAGGTAATTACCCTTTAGATAATGTTAGAACTGAGGCTTAGGGGGTGAAAGCGGTCGTCCACTTTTCAGAGGGTCGGTGGTTCGATTCAGTTCCCAGTCTGCATCCTTGAGCGAGATACTCCGTCTCCATCAGTATTGCCGTCAAACCCGATTTTTCTAGAAAGACTACTGGTTGGATGATTGACTGACTTAGCAGATTATCATACTAGTTTTAGGAAAATTGTGATACATATTTAAATTTAATTGCAGAGTTCTCCTTCTCATCATGGCATCATCTTTGTCGAATGACTCAGCAGGCTAAACATGGCTCAGGTCCGGGTTTTCCTTTAAACCCATATATATATATATATATATATATTTTGTTTGATGGTTATTCTTGGTACTGGACATCTGTATCACAGGCTGTGGTTCAGTCATCTATAAATATGAATGGCCTTTCTGCTCTGCCAGCCATGCAGATTAGCAACTCTTCCCGCTTTTCCATTAGGATCAAAACACACTACAGCACACACACACACACACACACACACACGCACACACACACACACACACACATTCTCACTTGCCAATCAATGCTCACTACCCCGCATATAAACACACACGGGTGGAGAAATGCAGTGTGAGAATGGTGAGCTGCAGCTGTGTACCCTGTTTGAAGCGTACACAAAACACATTGATTTTCTTTCTCTATTCTATTCCTATTTTTCTTTAGTTTTCCCTCTGTAAACTATTCTGCTCTAGATAGAATAGAGAGGGTAATAGGCTACCTATCTGTACTTTACTCGAGTAACTATTTTCCTGACACATTTTACTTTTACTTCTAACATTTGAACACAAATATCTGTACTTTCTACTAATTACATTATCAAAACACTCTCTACTCTGGCAGATAATTTTTTTTATTTTCCATCATTGCATGTCCTGCTACAAACCCTCAAACTCTACACACTGAACCTTTACATATTGTGTAGCGGTTCATACGCACAGTAAAATGTTAGGGGTTGTAAGTAACACAGTTGTTGACTTCACTTTGGCTGCAGGTATAGCTGCGGGAATGATAATCTCACAGAGGTGTGGTCACAGCTTCTCAGACGAGCCTGATATCGGCTTCACACAGACAAATGAAACTAGAGCAGAGTGCACACACACACATATATAAACAAATACACACCTCTTTTTTTCTTAGGATTTATCTTTTCGTCTAAAGGTAGGTCGTCTGGTGGGTGAGAGAGAGTGAGAAGAGGAGGGCTGAATATGAACTGTGTAGTTCTACCAAACCGACACCACTCTCTGTCTCTCTCTCTGTCTGTCTCTCTCTCTCTCTCTCTCTCTTTCTATCCCTTTACCATTGGTCATCCTGTGACCTCTGACTTATGCACCTTACTGCTGCATTAGTTGCATCTACCTGACTTACCCGGAAGCCTAGAAGCTGGAAAAAGTCAGGTCAAGTGGAAGTGCTCTGTCACAACCAACCAAGAAAAACCTTCTTTGTCATGGCTTCCACTAAATAATACTAATGAATGTGTTTGCATGGAAACCTGTTGGTGTTCAGGACATATGCTTATCCTTTGAGCGTCACTGTGTTATGAGATTTGAGTTTAGCCAAGATCAAATGGACTGTTTATTATTACGGTTAATGAGATGTAGATGTGGCAGGGAATATGTAACAAGTTGAGAGGCTGTTCCACAACCTGTCAATCATTTTCAGCTGCCTATCACAGTGAGTTGTTTGACATAGCGACCCTGAGATTGGGCGAGCCAGCGATGAAGCAAGAGATAAGTTCCGGCAGCATTTTTTTCTTTTCTTTTTTGTGGTTACGGTCCAGTAGCCTCCTTATATTTCACTAATCAATCGCCAGTTTTCCTGAGATGTTTTTTTTCCCCACCACGATATCTTGACAGTTTGGCAATATAGTGGAGAATCCTCTCCTGTCCCATCCAGAGCTGTCTTGTGTGAATCAAAGCTACCATTGGAAACAGGGCAGACCGTGTTTCTATAAGAGAGCGATTTAGACTGTTTTTGACTATATATTGGAAACAATGGCTGATTGGCCTCATAAGTTGTTGTATGGCAAGAGGCAAGGTGTGATCATTTTCTTCCAAAGAGTGCCTCTCAAATTAAGTACTGCTCCTTTTAGTCACAGTAACATAGTTCCACCTGGCCTACAGGGATTTACATTTCCACTAGCAAAACAACAAGAAACAACAAAAACAATAATTAAATAAAATCAGTGGAGGCCTTTACATGACTGGACTGCGTGGCTGCCTACTAGGGATAGCAATTTCTGCTCTGCAAGGCTCTGCGCTTCATGCAGAATAGAAAGGCTTTCATTTTCCGTACATCTTTACATTTTTGCTTTAACTTTGATGATGATCAACACAAAATACTCATAAAGTAACTTGGGCACCGTATGTGAGGCTTCAGTACTGTTGCCACAAAATGGAAATAAATATAAACTCTTCAAGTCTCTATTCTTGATCTTGTTTATTTGGCTAGATTATTTTCATTACCACACGATAATGTTAATCTCTGAGTGCAAAAACGGCTTAAAAAAACATGCAATCGTAAAAGTATGATCAAAAATCTGTACTATGCTTTTGACATAGGGAAGGATGCACTTGTGCTAAATCTATGAGTAACACCAGGCAATGTTCTATCTATCTTTAGTAATTCCATGAATACAGTGCTGAGGGGCAAAACATGCTGTCCTCTTGTTAATGAAGCTTTCAGCCCTGTGCCACAACCACACAATGACAGCTGGCAGGGGAGGGGCAGGAACTACACGCCATGAAATAAGACGGGGTAAAAATTGATTAGCAATTTTCATTTGCGCTAAGCTAAACAAAAGAAGGCTGCTGCCCTACTCTGCATATCATCATGGGGTGGGAGAGGAGGAGGGTAGGTAGTGTTGATGGTGTAAGGGTGGAAAGGGAAGTGATCTTTAAGGGCTCAAGGCATTGTTTTGTTAGAGAGGATGTTGGTGTGTGGGAGCAAAGGGGCATTTGGGACAACGAGATGAGAGGACGAGGGATGGGGAAAGAGTGACAAGAGGGGAGATGGGGGACACTGAGGAAAGAGGAAAAGAAGAGAGCTATTGAAGGGTTGAATTGAGAGAAGGAGGGGAGGGACAAGAGCAAGGAGGCAGGTGGGGGAGGAGGTATTGTGGTTGAACAGAGTAAAAGAGAGGGTTGGGAGAAATGGAACAGCGACAGGGAGGAAAACACTGAGGGACAGAATAACGGAAGGCAAGAAGGAGATTGTTTTAAAAACGGGGTTAGGAACAAAAGAGAGGAAAAAATTAAAAGAGAAGGGGAAGGAAAAGGGTGAGGAAAAGGGTGAGGAAAAGGGAGTTTTAGTGTGTGACAAAGAGAGACCAAAAGAGAATGGTGAGGAAAAAGATGGCAAAGGGTTAAAAGCGGATCATTCACATGATCAGACACATTAAACACCATATATTGTCCCGGGTAAAGGTTTGCATTTTATATTTTATATGAATTTACATCTGTGGTCTTGATTGGGGCCTGCTGCTGATGTACAATGGAAATTACTTGTATACCAATATTAACAATAAGGACTGATATTGTCTTAATAATACACACATGATATATGATGTAAATAATCCAGTGCCTTGTTAGGCCTTGTGGATCTTTTGTATTCATTAAGCTTAACTGTTCTCTTTGTATGTATGCTTTGGTACAGTCACGGTCACAGACTCTCTGTCCATGTCCTACACTCATATTTTGAGCAAAATTTAATTGCCATAAAAGAGACAAAGCAGACAATAAACAAACTTAAAGACAAATTCCACAAAATCACCGTTTTTGTAAATTTGTTTGGCCACAACAGTTGTGTAGCAAAAATCTGATATTGTGACAGCGCTAATATGGAGATAAGGAAACATGCAAATACAAAAGGGGTAATGGAGTGGGGGGAAGTCTGAAAGGGTAGAAGAATAAACCACTAAGACTGAAGACCCATGCAGTGTCCAAGAGTTAAAGAAATTAAAAATGGACCAGAGGGCTGTGAGGGAGTCGCAGCTCTCTTTCACAAACAAAAGCAAAGTCACAAGGGGAAAAAAAAACAGCCACACTTTTAAGTTATTAAAGCTAATGAACACAGAGGTTCAGACAATGGACATTTCCCAGCACTGAGGGAAAAAAAACCCAAACTGCTGTACATCTGCACTACTACGGCCAAGCCATGGTGCTGTATGAACAGTTTTCATGAAGGCTTTTTGGCATGACCATGATGGTTTATTAACAGCTACTAACCTTTGTGCGTCTGTGTACATGCATGCATTGTTTACCAGGTTGACATTGATTTTTAGTGACTTAAACACACACACACAGACACACACACACACACACGCTGAAATAAATGCAAAAGGGGGGAGAAAATAGCAGCTGTTAAGTGAATAAGAGGGAAAAAAATCAACAACTTTTAACCAAAACACTGTACACAAATCTAATTTTAATTTTCTGCAAGATTAGGCACAATAATGACTTGCTTTATAAAAACCCATAACTAATGGCTTCCAATGAGCCAATCTTTTGGCATTGATCTGCCCAGTATCTCGCAGACATTGAGTGCAAAGCCAATAAATTAAGTATGAAAGAGGCAAAAAAAGAAGAGTAAAGTAAAAATATGTGGAAAAAGTAAGAGTGGGAGAAGAGAAAGGACCAGAAGTGGGCGTTGAAAGAGACGGGCAGGTGCAGAGAAAAGGGGAGGGTGAGGATTGATGGAGATGGATGAGAGGAAGAAGAGGAGAGAAAAGGAAAGAGAAAAGGCAAAGAGGGCAGAGGAGAAAAGAGAAAGGGAGCGACACAGAGTACCCTAACTTTTTACAGCATCTAATGGGAAATATAAGTCTCTGTGTTTTTGGAGCTTTACCCAAACTATGGACTACAAGTCAAAACCTCTGCCTGAGCTGTTTTTGTTTTAACTATCATTTTGTTAAGGACAGCAGCAAAATAAGGCCAACATAGATGCCAGGATTGGTCAGTCAAGTGTTGGAGTTTTCACATTGGTCTTTTCTTTTTCAAAATGAATTGGCTGGAACAGTCTTCAGTTAGGTCCCCAGGTGTACACTGACCACTTATGGTTCAGCCATACTTGGTTTTGAAACTATAGTCTTTTTTATTCTCTCGCTTTTGAGACTTCCAACTTCATGAAACTCCAATACCAAAACACTGGAGAACTATCTTAAGGCATCAGTATGCTTCAACTGCAGTGCCCATCAAACAGCATATGTGAAACCTCCTCAACGCACACTGTTACAGTGTTGGAGTTGCAACCAAGAGTCTAACATGCAAGCACACTTCTCACTGTGATTGGCCAGGTCTGTGGAAGTGGAAAGGAAGAAGGGTTTGAACTTCTTTTCCTAAGCTCTCCGTTGTCATTCTTGTCAATAACTATCACTTTTATGCAAAATGAGAAGAGCATCATGAATGCCTTGCATGAAGGTGTGCCAAATGTTTGTGCCATTTTCCCGATTGGAATTCTATGACGGTTGTCTTTTCACAGACATGATTGAATACGTTTTTAGCATAACCCCACCTTTATTTATCAGCAAATACTCTCAACATCTGATTCTGGATTTGACAGCTGGTTAGAAGCTTAGTTAGGTGTAAACAGCAGATTCCAATTAAACACAATGCTGTACATATTATTCCCACATGTCATCGCTCTTTAAGATTATAATGACAATCACCTATTTAGTGTTCGCGCTTATCCTTTACGACAGTGGTGTCTTTGTAAGTAGTAAGCAAAGAGTCACAATAAAATAAATAAATACATCAATAAGAGCAGAGTTAAAACATGTCACAATAAAAATCATCGTTATATATTTTTTAAAGGTTATTAGGGCAATTAGCTATCTAGTGGTATTCTATATTGCTAATCCTACACTTGACAGCTTTTTAGAGGCTCACTGACTAAGAACCAAAGGTGGTGTCATGTGAGGAAAAGGAGGAGGAGGGAATGATATGAAACAATCCTTTGCTGAGAACGCACAGGAGTTTAAATCCGGAGAGGACTGCTTGCGTTAATCCCCGTGGATTAAGCTTCTAAATACTCCTATTCAAGCCAATTAATTCATGCATATATCTGTCTCCGGCTCTTTTCATGTCATTTAAGATGATGGAGGGCGACTTCCTGGGAAATCGGGAGGAGGGTGGATATGTATCTACATTAATGCACACAGAGTGCTCTCTTCAAAACCATGCATACATCTTGATGCGGCACGCAGACACACGTCCACACACTACACTGCAGAGGAATACGTTGAGATTTTAAAGGGGGAAACGATGGTGGGAGGGTGAGGAATGAGAGGGACCTCGAAAAGTTGACTGACATATTCTGACAGTGGAATACTAATCATGAGATCAACCTCTGGCTAAATCTACAGGATCTCACTGGGGCTCCTGGCTGGGAGAAGCATAAAAAGGATTAGCAGTAAATACAGAGAGCTTAAAGAGAACAGAGAGACATCAGTGGACAGACTGAACAACTTGAAACAAAAGGTTGACATGAGGAAGGAAGTAAGGATGCTAAGGATGATACATTAACCTCAAATTATGTCAGTTATTTTGGTCGGGTTTCCCTATTAGAGTAAAATTAGTGTACTCATGAAAATACGCTGGGAGGAGGAAAGAAGAAAATAAATAAAATAAAATAAAAATGATGAAAAAGTCTGGCACTTAAAAATAAATTAAATGTGATAATTAGAGGCACATATACCAAAATCTTGAAACTGCAACGATGTCCTTTTTTTGTTAATAATCATTAGTGCTTTGTTACATAAATGAATTTCCTGTTTGCAGTGACATCATTAGTAACATGCTGTCCCTAATGACATCATCAGAGCCTGAAATGGACTGTGTCCTGTTCTGTTTTAGAAACTTCAAATCTCCAGTTACCAGTCTGTTTCTGTGTGTCCGTGTGTCCGTGTGTGTGTGTGTGTGTGTGTGTGTGTGAGTGTGTATTTGTGTGTGTGTGTACAAGCAGGCTGGCAGGCAGCTACTGCTGCATGGAGTATTAATAGGAACTCACATCATCCAGAAAGGCTTCAAGATAAATAGAAGCTTACTTCAGGCTCTCGTCCACTATCAACTTACATACTCCAGACAATATCCTATAGGCTTGAGGGTATTGGTATAGAGTAATCTGAATA
The DNA here is from genome assembly GCA_037577475.1 of Chaunax sp. Z400. Classification (NCBI taxonomy): domain Eukaryota; kingdom Metazoa; phylum Chordata; class Actinopteri; order Lophiiformes; family Chaunacidae; genus Chaunax; species Chaunax sp. Z400. The sequence continues at coordinate 26,199,550 of CM075184.1, forward strand.
CCAAAGTAGTAAGCAAAGTAACCTCTGACATGAACTACACATACAGTAAGATGGATGACACACAGGAGAAAATACCGATGTGTAACGCTCACATCTCAAACTGTGAAAGACTCAACAACCAGGGTTCAACCACAAATACAGTAGTTATATGAAATTAGGAAGAAAGTAAATGCATTTGTCTACAACCGTTTATCCTTGCAGGGTCGCAGAGGGACTGGAGCCTATCCCAGCTAACATCGGGGAAGAGGCAGGTTTTTGGGTTATGGGACGAAGCCAGAGCACTGGGAGGGAACCTATGCAGACACACAGGGGAGACCACGCTAACTCCACAAAGAGACGTACACAAGATCAGCACATTGGAACCTTGGAGTACAGGGCCAACAAAACCTGTATCATATAAAACCAAGCCACTGTGTGATTAGCTGGCTCTGCTCAGGGTCAGTCTAGAGCCGAATCAATGATTTATTACTTAATATATAAATGAGAATGACAACTTTACAGCAGCAAATTAAGATAGATGTACCACTGATGAGTTTCTCCTTTCGTAGACGTTAGAATCACCTTGAAATTTTTGGATATCTGCCTCAAGGGAACTCCAGTATTGTGGATGTTAAACACAGCAACGCAAACGCCCCCTCTGTCCAAGACAGACAGGGTGAGACAACCATCAAGTGGTCATTAATATTTCAAAATAATTAAGTTCCACAATAATCCTTCTGGGGGGGGGGGGATTTGTGGTCTTTACTATACCCATGATAAATATTTAGGAGCAGTTGCAGTGGTCATGTTGAAGTGACCAGACACCAATTCCACTTCTGAGGTCAGTGACACAAGCGTCACACATTTCAGTGGAAACCAATGCAAACAGAGACAGAACATTGAAATACTACTTTGGATCAAGTCAAAAATGGAAGACACATGGGAGGACACATTATGAGACTAATCAATAGCATTTCATGATTGTACAGTAGATATGAATGGGCTCATATAAATCCCAATCATTAAACCTTTGCATCGCGTCCCAGACTCTGTCACGCCTCATCCCTCCATTTACTGGTTTTACAGTCACTCCGACTCTGTCAATCTTATCTGACATCAGCACCTCTGATTGGCCGACCCAGCTTGTGCGCTAACCAGTGACACGCTTTAATTATTGAGCGGTTGACCTCAATTGGTCCGCTGGAACAGCCTAAAACACATTGCGCCACGCACAAACCCAGCCTGTCCACATACACACCAAGTCATTTGAACACTGTGCTCACACACCCACACTACATTACTGCATACTGCACACTTGTATGTTCAGCCTGGGGACAGTTTCTAAAGTCTAAATATATATGTTGTGCACAACACCAACTCTTTTCCTCTCAGATCATTGATGTTATGAGCATTAAGACAAGAACCAGTATGAAAAACATACACTTTTACCATGTATTGTGACTTCATGTAGCCTATAATAACACGCATAATAAAAATATCAATTCATTTCTAAACCTATATATAAATATTCCTCATTCATAAGACATTATACATGTTACATAACAATAACATAACAATATCTTGCAATATCCATACCTTAAAATCTTTGCAAAACAACATTTGAACATTTTATGCTGACACCCACATTTAGCAGTATATTTATCTATCTATTTTATAGGATGTTTGTTGTTGTTGTCTGATTGTTATTTATAGACTGTTATTTGTCTTGTGTTCTGTGCTTGATAGTCTATTTTTATGCACCAAGAGGAGTAATACTCCTAATTCTGATCTTTTCCACTTATTTTTGGTACATTGCCATATATTTTAGAATTAGATTCCTGTATGTAGTAACAGGTTGTTTCAAGGCTATTTGGAATGATTTTGTCTTTCTAACTGGAATGGAAAGGTTACTATACAAAGAATGGCGACTGGAGCTCCAATAACAACACAGAAAGAAAATTAGAAACCAATGCCATTGTCACTAATCAGTTGTGGTTGTCTTACTATAATTAGCCTTCTTTTCATTAAGGAAAATAATTCTAATACAGAAGGCTAGGTTTAGGTTGTATTGGGAAGTAGGTCAGAGCAGAAAATGTAATGTTGACTAGCTGTGGACGTTTTCAGTTTAGTGTATGTAGATATGTATGAATGCTAACACACACACACACACACACACACACACACACACACACACACACACACACACACACACACACACACACACACACACACACAACATGGAGCATCATGCATGCATGTGTGTGTCTATGAAGTTTGGCACTGTGTTCTTTTGGTCCATAAGGAGTTTTGTATTTGCCATAATCCCCTGTCAGCAACACTTAGTCAGGCAGACAATAGCAGAGAAGATCAGCAGCCAAACCTCCTTCACTGTAAGCTTGGCAGGTCAGCGTGGAAGCAGCAGGTTCCGTACACAAACATACACATACACACAGAAGACACACATGTCCCACTGAGATGCCCGTTACTCACACCGTCTCCCGGCCCTCTTCAAAGAGTTGTGGTGCAGCTCTCAAGGACACGGCTGTCTGACATCTCCTCTCTTTCTCTCTTCCCTTTCACTCCACTCTCTCTGTATCCCTCCCAGTCTCTCATTTGCTCAGTCGCAGGACACTGCCACAGCAGATACAAGTGGGTCGCAGCCTTTCTGCTTTTCCTCTGTATTCTTTTCGCTCCCCTTCTCTCTCCTCTCCTCTCGTCACTCGATCTGCAGCTGAGAGGCAGAGCTCATTCTCTAAGCCATGAAGCAGGACTTCTCTCTTTTTTCAAGTGCCGGCTAGTGTGAGAACGAGGAAGCCAGAGAAAGAGGAAGGGAGGGAGAAAGAGGAGAGGAAAGAGTGCTGGGCGAACTGACCAAACTGATGTGCCACTCCGGGACACCGGCATTCTGCAGACAGTCTCCCGGAGCCCTGCTGCAGGACAAACAAACAGCTTTACTGTAAAGCAGGCAAAGCAGGCATGTAATAGATTGACAGGATTATGAAGAAAATTGGCAGATGAGAACATAAAGTAACTGACTTACCTGTCAAAACAGTATGTTGTGTCTGTGACTGGTAAAAACAAACAAACCTGAAAATATTAAATTGAATTCAAAGAAACATGGGTTGTCATCCTGAAAAGAAAAAAAAACACTATACAGAACATTTTGTGCTGGAAGAGAAGAGAAGAGAAGACGAGAAAAGAAGAGTCTTAACAAAACAAGAGGAGGAGGAGGAGGAGAAGTGGAGATGAGGGTAGAAAAGAGGAAATCTAAGTATTCCCCAAAGCCCTTGCTGTCTTTTCTGAAAAATGGTCCCTGCAGACCCGATCTAGAAAGAGGCAACATAAACAAACACAGAGAGCACAAACAAACATCTATTTATGGAGAAGAGGGGTCCAGTTTCCCACCAGCTCTGCCACCAGCCTTCTATTGGCAGCATTTTAAGAGTAACATGGAGAGGAGAGGAAGAACCTGTGATGTCTCAGTTAAATCTTGTGACCACAGAAAAACAAGGGCTTCATAGTTTTATACCAGCACGTGAACCAATGAAAAGAAAAACAATGTCCATATGTTGCTCATCACGGACTATTAGAACAAGGGTATTCAACTAAAAGTGCAAGGGGTCCAGTAAGTCAACTACAACTCAGGTTCCAAACAACAATAAATAGGAAGCCAAGGCAAAGATAATTTATGGTCTAAATAATCTTTATTAAAAAGTCCTAAAACCAAAATGCTTAATCTTAAACTGTATTTAGTCTTAATAATGTTAACTGTTAAAAAATGCTGATTCACAGCTGTATGTGGAACCAAACATGATCATGGTGTGTCCTGCCACTCACTGAAAACAGTCTCAGGTATCGTCTGTAGCCAGAGGCTTAGGCTTATTCCATTCTGCTCTCTCAATGTAGAGAACCAGTAACTGCCCACATGTACATCTGTTTAGCTTACTGTGAAAATGTGGTGACATTCCTGACCAGAAAGGGAATCTGAATAAGGAGAAGGGGTTGCTCTCCAAGGCTGAAGTTGTCAAAACGATCCCAGAAGTTTTCCAATCAGTTTTAGCATGATCTCAACGTGAGCAGGAATATCTCTTTCGCCGTGAATTTGGTTTTGATGGAAAATGTGTACAGTCCTCTTGGAGATCCAAGATCCAAAATGTCCAACTTCCTCCGGAAACCGACTAGACAGCTGCTACCAAATCACACATGGAGCTATTTTTGTCCAGTAATTTCAAGTTGAGGTCATTTAGAAGTGATGTCACGCCAACCAGGAAGGCCATAAAATCAATTTTCCTCTCATCTTCCAAAAAAGTGAGCAAACTTTCTGGCCTTATGATTCTTCTGTTGTTCCAAGAACATTCTTATTTCTCTTCTAAAAGCATGCTACAGTAGCACCCTGCCTTTGCTCAGCCATCTAATGTTGCAATGCAGCAGTAAGTCATTTGAATTTACATTAACTTCTGCTAGGGATTTGAAGGTGGTGACGCTAATGAGATGAGGATGCCCTGAGAAAGTTCATAAGTTTCATCACTGCATTCATAACATCTGCATACTCTTCTGCAAGAATGCAGCACAGAACAGTCTGATGGATAGTACAGGTCTGGGTTGTCCTCTGTCATTAAGGACGTCAACACACTCCTTTACTATTTCCCCTTCTGTGAAGGGCTGTCCATGTTCTCCTAAAATCCACTTTATTCTCAGTGAACATTCACATGCTCGTTGCTGTGCTGTGAGGGAATGAGAGAGGACCCATAGATCGTTTATACTGGGCTTTGAGGCTTTTCATTTATTTTCTGCATTCGTACCTTGAACTTCTGTGGGTAAGTTTCATTGATGTGTCCGTGTCTAACGTCATAATGACATTTACTATTTGCACCTTTGACAGCCACAACAGACTGTGCAAATTAGGCACACCAACCCTGTAGAGTTCACTGCAGGAAGAATGAATCCATCTTTTTCTTGCTATGTCAGAAAGACTTTGTGGTCTGGATAGAAGCCTCTTGTGGCTAATTGCTGACGCCTGCATAACAACAACTTAAGAGTGTGTAACTTTTCATTAATTATTGTCAATACATGCTTGTTCATAATCTGGCTTTTTATTGTGAGCCTAAAGTTTTAGCAGGCAACATTGTGCAGTAGAGATTTTATGTTTTTATTCCTCATATTTTAAATAATAATATGTGTATTATTATTTATTTTTGCCTGAATCTGATGAATGCTAAATGAAGCTCCTACATTATTAAAATCCACAAATTTGCCATGCTGTGACTATCAATAATTTATATGTTTTGGAATTAAGACCGAGACTTGAATATCACTATCTGACTGCTATACCTTTTTAATAATGTAAGCAGGAGTGTGGCTTTTCTGTTATGCAAAGGTGATATAACCCACAACAGTCACAATCGTATTGTTCACTCTCCTGTCTTTTGAATACTTATAAGAGGAACTTTTCATGTTAGTGTCATTAATCTATATAGAACTACAGTATATAGCCATCCAGGGTTAAAGACAGCCATACTGCTAATTCACTGAAAAGAAGGAGCATTTGATCAGTCAGGCTAGTTTCAGTTAAAAAGAGCCATGTCAGAATTTTTCTTTTTTTCTTTTTTACCAACTATTTTCCAGCTTTATTCATTAAACATTGCTGTATGCCTTGCCTTTAACACTGTGAGGTTTTTCCTTATGTAGTATATCAATCAAATCAGAAGAACACATAACACATGTTATCATGTAAAGCATATGTATTTTTTCTTGTTTTACCAAGTAACAATAGTTATTACTCTTAGATTACTCCTAGATAACCATTTCAGACATGCACATACCAGCAGGACATCTTGCCATCACAACCGCTTTGAGATCAATTGTGGTCTAATGCAATGTATGAGACTATGTTGGGGGAAATTTGTGTCAACCGAAGATTTGGAAATAAATTGATGGGATAGAGTCGACATGATTAAACAAATTTAACAGCATAATGGAACTTTGGCTTGAAGAAAAATCAGACATAAATTGTTTGTGCAAACTTTTTTAGATAAACAAATCTCAGGTATCCCTCACTGGATAAGAGGCCTGGAATTGACAATTACTTTCATTATCAACCAATAACTAGTTTAGTCTGTACATTCTTTTAAAGAAAATGGGATGAGTCCAAACTGATGTCTCCAAACTGCTTCTTTTGTCCAACCAGCAGTCCAAAACTTAAAGACTCTTCATTCACTATTATAAATGTCAAACCAACACTTAGGTTTTTGAAGCTGGAACAAGCAAACATTTTACACTTTTGCTTGAAAAATTACTGAAATGATCAATCAATTAAGGATTAATCAAACTGAAATATCAATTAGTCAATGAAATGTTGCAGCTGTAATGAATAATGAATGCTTTTGTGTATAAATAATGTGTATGCATGTGCAATACACAGGAGGAGATCGAGTTTAGTAATCATTTATTTTTTATATTATTAAAATATTAAAATCTGCTGTATTTCTTCAGAACTAAAGTAAAGGTGAGGAAATGTAAAAAAAAAGAAACAGATCTTTCAGTATTTATCATCTTGTTCTTTTAAATAAAAAAACACAATAAAAAGAATATACCGTTTTGAGTCTGATACTGTATGTCAAGTTTATATCCTTAAATGCATAAAAGGAAGAAATGAACATGTAAACGATGGTTGGACAACATAACATAACATTTGATGCAAGACTTGTGATGAGGATCAGGGTGAAGCAAAGAACCAACAAAGGAAAGGGAACAGATGAGAAGCCAAATATCCTAAAGACAGAGGAGGAGAAGGACGAGGACATGGAGGATTATGATAAAAGCAGGGACACAGAGAAGGAGAAAGGGAAAGAGGGTGGAGGGCAAGGACAGGGGTGAAGGGTGTAACTCACTCCTGTCCCCATCACCAGCCCCGAGTCCTAATTTACCCAGAACAATCAATCAGATCAGGAGGCAGACACTGATAGAGGACTACTATGCAACAGGATCCACCACGTACACACACACTGAGAGAGACGGAGGACTTGCATGCAACAGGATCTTTTCACACACACATACTTTTATGCTGACTAGAGGGGAAAAGTTTGCAGCTCATACTGTATCTGTAGCCTCTGCACTGACTTCTACCAACTAGACTGTACTGTGAACCAAAGTCACCGTGGCTCTGTGGGGTCACAGCGAGAGGTCAAGACCCATGAGACAATACGGCACAGAGGGAACAGAACGGGAGTGAGAGAGCAAGAGGGTGATGGAGAACGAGGGGAGAAGAGAGACAGAGAAAAGAGCACAGTGTAAAAAAAAAACAGAGGACAGAAACAGCTGTGAACAAGAGGACGCCGCACCCTATACCATGATCTCAGAGAGAGATGAATGCACCTGCCCCGCACAGAGAGAAAGAATGAAAGAGTGGGATTATAAAACAAACATACACAGATGAGAGGAGCAGACATCAGCGTGAACTCCTCCTCAGATGCTCCTGGATTATTTTCCCCTGAGGTTGCCACTTAAGTATAACACTTTACACCTAGTTTGTCCTGTCCACATATTGAAGGGTGCATTTGAAGAGATTATTATAGAGAAAATAATGACTCTGAATGAAATTTATTCCCAGTGAACATAGAACCTGTTTTACTGAGCCTGAATCTACAGATAACCATTTGAGTTGAATATATTCCTCCTTTTTAATGGCATTTAAATTTGGGGTTTTCAGCTTTTGTCATGTTGTTGTCTTCAGCGGGATATGTGTTTACTGAGTTGCATTCAGGAAGTTCAAATCATCACAAATCAAAGATGTCCCGGGAGCTTGTGATTTTAGGAGAATCAACAACAACAACTACGCCACACTGTGATGTTAATATTTGTTCTGTAAGCAAGCTTTTTCTGGGTAGGGCAATTACATCCAAATATATTTACAATATGGATCTATTGTACGTATATTTAATTTTAGAAATTGGAATAATCTGTTATTTTATTCACTCATATTTCAGATTTTTGTATAAAGTACTCTCATCCACTACATTCCACCTTCTCTATGACGTAATCAGCAACACAAAACATTTTTTTGTAATGTTGTGGATCGATCCTCACATGCAGCATTTGTGTTAAACTGTTAATACAATATTGTTGCATAAATATGTTTGTGCCATACATTATTGCAGGAATAAATGTATGTTCAGAAATTTGCCTTAGGTTAGTTTTCACAACAGTGATTACCCTGTATCATATTACCCTTCCTCCCTGGTAGAAATATGATGTAGTTGTCTAAAATATATTTTAACAGTGACCAACACCATGAATCTAACCCCCATAAACTTGAGCTGATTGGATTTATGACTAATTTATTTGACTTAAGACTAATTGGAGCAATCCTTTATTTATCTTGTAAATCATCCCAAAGCGCCTCTCTGTTTGTGAGTGTCCATGGTACAAACAGACAACAAGAGGAGAGAGGACATGAGATCTGCACTATATTTTAAATGATGACATATTTAATTTAGGCCCTGCGAAATAAATTATAAAGCATAGCTGTTATAGATGAAGATGGAGGATAATGACAAAAGCCTACACAATGAAACACACACATACAAACACACACAATTGCAAAGAGACATTTTCCTCACATTGCATTTAAGTTTATAATAACAGACAGATTTCCTCTCAAAATACTACATCTGTCATCAATGTGATGTAATAGTTAATGATAAGGGGATTTTTTAAAATTATATGCAAGCTACTAAATACTACTTCTTTTTTTTTACTAGTGAAGATAGAGAGTTACTATAGTGGCACGGTTGCGTGCTGGGTAGCACTTTTGCCTCACAGCAAGAAGGGTCCTGGGTTGGAATCCACATGTGACTTTTCTGTGTGGAGTTTGCATGTTCCTCCTGTGTCTGCATGGGTTCCCTCCGGGTACTCAGGCTTCCTCACAGTACTAACTGATCTGTAGGTTCGAATGTGAGTGTGAATTATTGTTTGTCTTTCTATGTGGCCCTCAAGAACTAAAATCTTGTCGAATTGTCTCTTTATTTTCAGACTCCCACTTATGCTGAATGTTTTCAGTACCCCTGTGCCAAATACACAAATTATGTGCTACAGGTGACTTTAATCTGCACTGACAATTTATTTCAAACGAGAAAAAAAACGGGCTGTGGTCTTCCCTTAATTTTGTTACAGGTTTGCCAATCTCATGCCATTAAGTGTATAGCCTAGCATAGCACTTCTATTGATTAACAAATGACAACAGCGTCAATGTGTCACAATGTGCACTTGAGGTCAGGGACATACTGCCTTATTTCAATTCTTCCCCCTCTCTCTCTCATCCATTCCCCTTTCTATCTTTCTCTCACTCTCTTCCATCCCTCCTTCTAAATAGGTATTGAAGTTTTCTATTTAAGGCAGATGCTGTTTAACTTTGTTGGGGTGGGAAGTGAAAGGCAGGCAAAAGGCCATCCATCTCGCTATCCACCTGCTGACATCTTTAAATGCTATCGACACCCACTGCCAGCATTAACATGCAAAACCGCACTGCACGTTTGATTTCATTAGCTCATTGCGCGCAGAGTTTTCTCTCTCCCTGTTGGTAGGATTCTTGCTGCAATTATTGGATTGGATGCAGAATTGGCAAATTTTCCGACTTGTCAGTGAAATTGCTTTTCAGCACTGCACTACATCAGTTTTCGCAACTAATTCATTAGTTGTTTCTGGTCTTCCCTGGAAGGCTCTACATCAGAAGTTGATTGGTCACTAGGATAAAATAAAAAAGATACACAGTGGGGGTAATCAAACTGGGGAATTAAAAATAATGAAAAACAAAACAAAACAGCAGTCCATGCATGTGCTCCAATGCCATGAAAAGGTTTCTTATTGGCTAGCAACAAGTAGCATAATTTTACCAATCAAGCACCCTAAAGTCACTCATGGTAATGCCACTCAATTTTATGATGCATTCATTAGGAAAAATAAAAAAGACTGAAATAACTCATTTATAGAGAGAGAGATGAGAGGCGAGGTTCACTTGATGGAATAAGTAATGCAAATAAATGAACACCAAATTGTGCCCCAAAGATATAACAATCTTTTACTTCACTCTGAGTGAATAAATCATATTTTTATTGCCATATGCAAAGTTAGATCAAATATTTGTCTGACATCATCATTTGACTTGTAAATAGTGGAGGATAACCCACAGGTGGGATGACAGAAGTATAGAGGGAAGAACAGATTTAAATTTTGACAGCAACTACATGATTGGTTGATTGAAATTGTGGCTGAATCTGGTTGGTTTAGCTAAAAAGTGTAAACACCCACAGTCAAGTGATTAATAAGAAGCGGAGAGAGACAATTGAATGACTGAGCATTAAGATTGCCTCCCTGCTTGAGCTTCCACTGAGCATCATTTCAATCAGGACTTCATTTTGAGAGAATGAGTAACTTTTTGATTGCCATGTGCAAGATGAGTAATAATAAACACGATGTTTTTCATGTCACATTGTGAGGTCATCATGTTTTAAGAGAAGAGGTGAAGCCGTGAATAGTATAGGAAACACTCTACCAAAAACGTTAATAAATAATAAATTAAATCCTAAATCTGAGCTTTTATTTAAAAAAAATGGAGCTCAAAACTATTGTTTCTCTAAGTGAAGAATCCAAATGAATTTTGTTTCCGTGTCGCCATTGAGGGACCAAAAACAATGAAACTCTTCTTTCACTCTCTCACAAAGAGGAAGGGAGGAAATTAGAAAAAGTGTGAGAATATTACAAAATAGATCATGAATATCACAAATTAAACAAAATTTTAAAAAAAATGGGGATAAGTATATGGCTTCTTTTTTCTATAGGCAGAAACTAGCATATACTTAGCAGCCAACACTGTGTGTTCTTTGTTTTCTCTCAGAATGAGGGGTAATTTCTCCTTTTGCATCACACTTTGGAATTTGGGCCAATCTTATCTCTCTCTCTCTCATACACACACACACACACACAAACACAGTCATAAGCACTGCCTAGAGACTGTAGGCTAGGAAGCAGAGTACTGCATCTTTGCTGCCACCTAATGCAGATAACCCTACTTTGTCTCCAGCTCTGTGCTTTGGATTTTTTAAATCCTGCTGCGTTGGGTTCCAAACACACTCACAGGTTCAGGGCTCTTCAGCACTAGGGCAGGCCTAAGGTGGCGTGGGATTTTGTTTTACAGGGGTGGCTGTGTGTGAGGCATTTGTGATATGCTAATTTAATCATTTTTGTTCACTCCTCCCCTTCCTTCTTTCCAGTTTGCTCCTATTAGTATAATCACTTCATCAGGATTCCTGGAGCAGGTGGAGGGAGAGAGAGAGGGGGAGGAGGGGGGGGGGGGGAGGAGGAGGAAGAGAGGTGGGGGAGAGACACACAGAGAAACAAAACAGATAGAAAGGGAGAGCAAGAGAAGAGGCTCTGGCTGCACTCACACCACAGCAGAGGCCCTTTCAACTATGAGCGCATACAGCCTCCACCCACCCCAACACACACACACACACACACACACACACACACACACACACACACACACACACACACACCTAAATGCTTTTAATTTTAGTGATGGTTCACTTTAATTATTATGAAAATTAAATCAAATGTAATCGGTGGATTAATGTGACCGATGAGATAATTTAGCCGCATGGTGATGAGAGCAGGGTGGATCGTCTATAAATCTCCACCAAAACGCTCAGAGGGAGGCAGGAAGGAGGCATCCAGCCACACACGTGTGGATGCAGAGGCGTGTAAAGTCAGGTTGCCCTTTTATGATGTTTATACATCGGTGTTTAGACATTTTTCATTAACAGACCTGAGGAAAAAAAAGGGGAAAATACTGTATGACATCTTTAATTTTGACACAATTCACTCAATCCATCTGAAAGAATACAGTAGATTGACATGTTGTTTCATGATGACTGGAAACATTTTAAATCACAAATAAAAAAGGTAAGTCGGACCTACTGTATTTTATTGCTGGGTAACAAGGGGTTCTTTATCTGTATGAGTGCTGTTAAAGTTGATGTACAAATACCAAATAAACCTACTGCACTATCTGTGATAGACAAAACTTGGATGACAGTTTGCCTCCGACAGACTTTCATACGATGAGGCAGATAAAGAAAGTTCAGCTCAGCTTATTTGTGTATTACGTCCCTTTTAAGCAGTTAGAACATTTTGTTTTAGAAATAAAAAAGAAGAGATTGTGATTCAGTGAAAATAAAGAATCTGTGAAAGAATCTGTAATAAAGATATAACAATAGGGTGAGAGTGGAAAATACCATTGATGGGGGGGGGGGGGGGGGGGGTTGTCTTATTATATGACTAATCCTGAATTTAAAGCAAAGACACAAACTGAAAACACCAACTTGTGCACGACTGCTATATTTTCGTATTCGATAGATTTCGGATACTTGGAGTACAGAAGTTTCATTACTGCTTTTATTTTAGACAAAAAGTTCTCAAACAGTAGATGTAACATGATGTAAAGATGCCTCACGAAGTAAACTACTTCTACTTATCTCTTCATATATGATTAGAAAGTTTGAAATATTCTTTTTTGCCCCCCTTTACTTATGAACCCTTCTCCTCCATCCTGCTCACTTTCCTCCATCCTTCTTCTGTTTGGTTCTCATCTCTCCTTGCTTTATGTTCATCGCCTTCTTTTATCCCATCTCTTGTCATTCCTTTCTTGCATATCTCCCATACTCTTACTAGTTCACCCATTTCCCTTCCTCTTCACCTCCTGGTCTCCCTCCCTTAATCACAGAGTGTGAGAGAATTGATAACCGTCTATTACCATATGTTGCTCCATGATTAATGTTCTCCGGTCTTTCTCGTTGTTTCTCATTCATAGCTCATGTCATGGCCCATAAACTAATACCTTAAAGAGATCTGCCAGATGATTTCCACTCTAAAAAAGAGGGCAAGAGAAAGAGACATTCAGAGGCAAAGATACTGATACTTAAGTCTAGTAAAGGGCACGAGGAGAGTGGTTGTTAGCAGGACTGTAGGAAAGTCAAAGATGAATCAAGGGGAAGAGAAAGAGTTCTTTGTGCATTGGCAGTGATTGAAATATTTAGTTCCCTTTTGTCTGGCAGAGCAGGTGTCAGCATTATGCCAAATGGAGTTATTAAGGGCATAAATCTGAGGCAAGAGCTGATTTGTCGCGCCCATCATGGCATATTTATTAGGTACCACCACACTGTTATTGATAACAAGTGACAAGTATTGTGATATGGGGATGAAGAAGAAGCTTCCATCAAGAAGCACTGCATGAGAATGTCCCATCACCCTGTCAACATGAGTATGGAGTTACATTTTATGTAATTAAATAAGTGTTGTTATTTTTCAGTTACTTTGCTCTGGTTTGTGTGATGTGATCAGTCATAAACACTCAATTTCTGTTTGTTTTTTTGTCTGTTTCTTTTCTTCTTTTTTGCTATTAACTTTGTTTTAGTAATTAGAAATATAGTACTTTACAAAAAAAATGTTTGGATAAATAAAAAGTCTGCATTAGGTCTTAAATCGCTGTTTTCTTTTCAGGCATACAATCTTCAGAGTATTATGAAACACTTATTAAAGAAAGTAATTCCTGTCATTATCAAAAATTGGAAATCTCAGTGAATTTGTCATATAAAGAAAGCTCTCACAAATCAATGTGTGTGTGTCTGTGTGTGTGTGTGTGTTTGTGAGGCAGCTAAAAAGGCCTATCTATTTTAGCTTACCGAACATAAAATAGACTAGCTTATGGTGACGCAAAAGCTAAACTCCAGTTTGTATAGGCCCAATTACAACTCCTGCAGTTCCTAAATAATTCTACATATATGACATTTTATAGGCCCTCACATAGAAAATGCAGATGAAACAAACAGACATTGTACACATAGTCCAGCTGTCATTTTACTATATGATCCTCGTAAGCTGATCGTTTTTTATGTCTTGTATCCTCATTTGATCTTCTCCTTCATGCATACAGACATGCACACACACTGTGTACTAAATACAAAGTGACACACTATTATAGAATGTGAATGCATAATTGATTAGGTTATAAATTGTATGCTTATTCTTGCTGACCATCACACTCTGGACGGACAGTCAGGTACATCGTGTGCCTGTACAGGAGAATTAAGGAGATGAGAGAAGGGAAATTATGATGTTTGATTTTAAGCGGAAATTATGATTTTTTTTTTAGCAATGTTTTTATTATCGAGTATCTGTATTGTGAGCTTGAATTATATGTTGGAAAGATACCAACATTGATTCCATACATTTCTTGTTTTTTGGTTTTTTTTTGTATAGTAATAAAAGTTTATTTATGATTATTTATTTATTTATCTTGATTTGTCACAAGACACAGAAGAAATGCATGTTTCCTTTGGCTTCCTTGACTTTGCAGAGGCCTCTTCTAGTGATGTTCTTTTAAAATTAACTTCAACTGACCCACAGGGAATGCTTAACATACAGAATACATTACATCAGCTGTGTCATTGAAAATTAAGGTCTAAAAGTCATTTGATGGGTTACCTGGCGAGGATTCTTTAATCAGATTTCCCACTGGGTCCTTTGCACGATGTCAATAAAGCAGTTGGTGACATATGATTTTGTGTACTGGGTGTGCTTCATTATATTTTATTTACAAATATTTGACTCAAATTCTATTTTGCATCACACTCTGGCTTTACATTTAAATGAGCAAAGGAATTTCCCCACTGAGTTCTTTCCTCTTGCGGATTCCCAGAGGGTTAAACTGAAATTCAATCACTGAAGACAATTGGAGTGTAATTAAGCTACTTCTAATTTAACTCTTGGTCAGGAAATGATAATAATATTAGCCTTTACTTACAAGGGAACTCAATTAAAAAAAACGAGCGACTAACATTAGTGCGATGAGATTCTAAGGGGGGGTGGGGGGGTATAGCCAGAGTGGGATGGATGAGAAGAGCAGTGAAAGAATAAAACAAAGAAACAAACTGAGCAGAAAAATGTGCAGTAATCAACAGAGCAGAACAAGAGGCAAACAAAATGAAAGAGAGAAAGAAAGAGTGATACAGTGTGAGACAAGTGTGCATAATAATGTGTGCAGCACTCAAGTCTATATTTAAATGGTGCCATTGAGCTGCTTGTTGAAAACAGGAGTTGAGTTGACTGCCTTGTGAAAGGCCATGCATACATTATTCTGGAGTTGAGACAATTTGTCGACAATTAGTCAGAACAGGGTGCAGCGAGAGGCTGATTAGCATGTTGGTACAAGTCAGCTACAGGAAAAGAGACACAGGGGCTTTGAAACTGACATGAATTCGACATCGCAAATATCGCAAATACTGTCATATTTTCGTTTGCCTCGTTCATTTTCTTGCTTTTTTTCCCCTCCTACACTCTTATTTAAGGCTAAATTAATATTCATGCAGAAGCAAATGCAAAGCAAATGCTGAATATGGATGTGCAGACAAACTGACTTGTTTCGGTGATGATAACGAGAAAAAAAGAGGGAACCCAGAACACAGTCCCTTGAGAAACAACGTGTGCAGATTTCTAGTTTAGTTTTCTGTGTTTCTTTTTTCCAGTTGGGGAACCCAGTAAGTGGATCCCTCGCAGGGTGCCCTATACATATACATATAAGAGTGCATATTGGGTTTTTAATATTTTTTACATTCATTTTGGTACCACAGTGGATTCATTTTAACTGTGTGTGAGGTGCCTTTATTGCTTAATGTCACAGGGTAGTTTTTTTCAAGATCAAATATTACATTTTTTTCAAACCTTTTAATAAACATTGATTCTTTCAATATGATTTTTAGAAGGCCAAACTATAGAGATCTGAGTAGATGCAACAAAGGGCCGAAAAATGTGACTTTCCTTTTGGTGCTTCTGCTACTTCTACCAGCACCACTGCACCATTGGAGTCGGGCATAGGGCAATAGGCATGGCAAACCAGAGTCAATGTAAGGTTGGTGTTTGGTTAGCTTTGTTTTTGAATGAATTATGATGGCTTACTGTTTATTGTTTGGTTAGCTGGAGACTAAGCACAAGTCAGATCTTTTTTTCTGGATTTAATGAAACAAAAAACTTCTAAAAGTACTAATACAAATGTGGTTCCAATATATAAAGACCAAACTGCACTAGAGTCTCATGATGATCAGGCCAATTGATATCAGCATATTTAGGGATTTTTCTGGACACTCAATCAAAACTGAATATGACAAAATTCATTCGTAGTATCAGACTATGATGATCCAGTTAATGAAGTTCATAATAATTTAAGACACTGGGAAAAATTAAATAAAAATATAGTTGCATGCGGGTGCTATTCTCTGACCAACAAGCACCGGTCACAGTAACTGCTCAAAGCATATTGAAGAATTTGTAATGGAGGAATTGCCATTTCCTGCCTGCTGGGGGGGAAAAAAGATCAATATAGCCTTTTCTTACAGCACACCAAAGACAGCCAAGTAAACAATCTAGTGCCTGATGTGATATCAGCTCAGAGATCAAGTCAGTGGGAGAGGTTGTGGGACGAGAAGTGTAAAAACATTTGTCTGAATAGACACCAGAGCATGTCCATCTCCAGCAGTATATTCTATATCTATGTATCTAAATAAAATACACCATGTTTCATTTTTTACTAAAGCTGTTTCAGAATATTAACTCAATTTTTGTCCTTTCAAGAATCCAATGAACACACTTTTTTTTGGTGTGAATTGAGCAGAAAAGATAAAACACCAATGTGAACCCAAACCTCCAGAAAAACAATCCCATCTATCCCACGTGCATCTGTTCACCTTTCCCGCTTCTCTTTGGACCACAGGCAGCGTTTGAAGCCTTATCGCCGTCTCCGCCGTTTCATGTCCGCCAGATGAAGGCTTTTAATGTCGGAGCAAAAGGTACTGCCTGAATAATTACCAGGGCGCCAAGCTAAGAACGCAAATTACTGTACACAGCAACAGATGTGTGACACACACAAACAGAGGGTGCACAAACAGACACACGTGCAAATGAACAGGCCATTCGCACACATTCGCATTCGCAAGAGTGTGAGCATCACAGAGTTTTGATGCTCACACTCTTTGCTGCAGATGATAATGATAAAATAATGAATTTAATTGCTCTATAATTTAATGGCACATTTGTCTCATTGGACAGACAGGCCGATATGTTTGGTTCATGAATTTGAAATTGTGTTCCTGCTTGAAGATAACTTGACCTGGTCCACTGAAAGCATGAGTGCATCCAAGTTATCAACACACACATACACACACACACACACACACACACACTCCAGTATTAGGATGTCCGCAGTGAAAGTTTGGTGCAACTGATGCAACTGTCTGTTGCCTGGAACAAATAATAAGGTATGAAACAACACATTGGTTACATATTTCCTGTTAAAACTACCCTGTTTGTGTATGTATGTGTCAACTCCAGTGCTGTGAAGTGGTGGTACCTTTAATCAGGATGACAGACAGACAGCATTACTCCCTGCCATTTACCTAAGAGGCTGCTCATTCATCTGTCAGCTCTTTCTCGTCTCCAACACACACACACACACACACACACACACACACACACACACACACACACACACACACACACACACACACACACACACACACACACACACACACACTTCCATTCTGTCTTTCTCATTCTCTGAGCGTCAATTAATCTTTCTCTCGTTATTCACTACCACTCTTTCCCTCTCTCCACTTATTGTGCTGTTGCCTGTTGTGTAGTTAAGGTGATGGCTTGACAGACAGCTCTTTAGGGGGAAGCCTGTTTGCCTCGTGTTTTATTGCATCGGTATTGTGAAGAAGGCATTAAGCATCTGTTGCCGTCATTAGCCGGCCAGTCTGTTATGAGATGCAGATGAATGACTTGAAGGAAATCCAATGCTCACATTCTGTCATTTCCTCTTTGGAGCGTTTTATTGGATTTTCTAATTATGCTCTATCATTCTATTTTCTTTTTGTTTCGGTCTCCGGATACTTAGCAGCTGTCAAGATCTCACAGACGAATTGAATACAATTACATAATTGCATTGTTTTACATTTTTTATTGCAAAAAATACTAATGAGAGATGATTTACCACTTGTTTTACAACGCCACACATCAGATGTACACCCTAAAGCTGAACAATACAACCACAGCTGTAAAGGGCACCTCAACGCTGATGATTGGGTGGAGACTCTGATGCTCTTTCACATACACAAGCGCATATTTTTCAGGCATCACAACAGTTTCAGAAGCTCACATCTGTAACCCTTGAAATCATCACTGCATTCATTGTTATTATGTAGGCATTGTGGTTTTGAAATGACTTCATTCCTCTTGGCCTTTTTTATTTAACATTTGATGTTGCAGACTGAATTTAAAATGGATTTGGATTTTGAGACCAAAACTTAAAATGTCAAGGTGGATTGTTTTTCAATCCAAGATGCGTTTAACTGAGGGTGTCTCTGGCAAATCTCTTAGATCAACATTATATGTGTGTGCTTGTATATACATATGCTCCCCCTCACGGCTGCCCAAGCACATGCCTCTTGTGCATCTATCCCTGCATATGTGGGCCTAATGGAATGCCCCAAGCAAGGCCCCTGCTGGGACACCATGGTCAGACAGACTTATTCAACAACACAAATAAAAATCAATAAACAATCTGAAGTTTTCACCCTAAACTCAGCTTCTTCTTTTTTTTTTTTTAGTTCTGTTTTTCAATGAATATACAACATGGTCAGGACTTCAGATGCGTAAGGCAGGTCCTGTCCCTGAAAGAGATTAGATAGTCTCTAAAACAAGAAGAAAATTGAGGGAGAATGGAGGAGAGCAGATGAGAAAGGAGCTTTGTGGGTTGTGCGGTGACACTGTGGGTCAAATCAAATGTATACAGCCTGAAATGTAAAAATAATTTATAGCTGTTAAGAGAAGGAAAGGATGTGGGGCAATGTTTGGAGCAGGTGTGATCATGGATGTGAATGACTGATGAATTTAATATGTAGCATAATTTGGTCAATGTCAGCAGTAAAAGGGAGAACTGGTGCGGTATGACTTACAAAGACCACATTAGGAAGTAAAAGCAAACAGCTAACAAGAAACAATAAAGTAAAAAAAACAATTAAAAGAAATGTAGTAACATCGTAAACTGGACAGATAGATTCAAATAAATTCACCATGGCACTGAATCAGAACATTGTAACTCACCATTGCTTCTTCTTCTTAGTGATTTATTTTGTTAAATCAACTTGAATCTTACTTTGTATGCATTGCAGTAATGTTTGAGAAAAGGGTGCAATGCACAGACAATTCACACAGCTACTTTGTGTTCACATCACAAACACACACACACACACACACACACGCTTAAGGGTGTAATTTCGTGTGTGTGTGTTGTCTATGTGTGTCTATGCGTGAGTGTGTTTAGAGATGGCTACGTTGCCAAGAGCACTAATTAGAGGTCAGTTCAGTTTGGGTAGATTCTGTTCTCACCCTCTGATTCCACTGCCAGGTCACCACGAGGCCCCTACACGTTTTTTCTTTTGTGTGTGTGTGTGTGTGTGTGTGTGTGTGTGTGTGTGTGTGTGTGTGTGTGTGTGTGTGCGCACGCCAAGTCCATATGTGGCACAGAGAGAGGTGAGGGCTGGCAGGTCTCGGGGCCAGACCAAGCAGCCAGTCAACCCAGTGCAGAGGGCTCTGTCATGGGATGAGGCCACTGGCCTGCCTCTCTGGCCTGGATCTATGAATCTCTGCGTGTAGGCCCTACAGGTCATGAGCCTATACACGTCTGTAAGGCTACTGTCACATCACATAATAGAGGACAATTTTGTTTCTTTTTTTCTAAATCCTGTTTTCTGCTCCTCACGTACTCCCTCTTTTCCTCTTATTATTGATAGTGTTTGGGAATAATTTGTACATTTTTTAGATTTAATTCAATAATTAAAATAATCCATAATTCAAATTCAGTATTAGGTCCCTGATTTCCAGAGCTTCTCAGTATGAAATTTGGTTGCACAGTTATATAAGAACAGCATTTTCTTTTTACAATTTGACAAATCGGGTCGGTAAGTGGATGGGTAAAATCTTTTCGTTGAACCAGACATCTAATGATGTAAACATACAGCAAATGGACAGCTGTATTATAGTTTGTCATTTCAAATAACAATCTCTGAGATGATCTATTTGTTTTATGATTAACCCTTTCATACACAAGCTATCCAAGCCCCTTCTAATACACAACATGGGTCTCAAAGAAAAGTAAAATTATATTATATATATTATTTATATTAATTATATAATATAATATGATATCATTATACATATTCAGTAAAAAAGGAAAAATCAAAAACAAGATAACCTGGAAAATTGAATGCATAAATTCATTAAAAATATATAGCAAATAAAAACTTAGTAGAGTCTTTTGAACCACTTTGTGCATCAAAAGGTTCAAAAATCTGATTTTATGTGAAAGTGTTTGTGTTACTGATTTATTTGCAATACTGTGTTGTGTCCAGTTTATATTTTTTGTCTCATGTCATTATGTGTGAAAAAATGCTGAAACAAGTGATACACGTCAGAAACAATCAACCACCTCTCCCACAGTCTACAAAGAGGTATATCTGCCTGTCTCTATCTGAGAGACAAACATGGCAATGGAAAAAAGAAAAAAGAGCAGAGCGGGGCAATTGTGTCTCAGTTTCTGTGAGTGTGTGTGCATGAATAGCAGCGATTGGAAGAAAAAAGAGGGATGAGAACTACAGAAGAATTACAGAGGCTTGATGCTGGGGGTAAATGTTAAAGCCTGTGCATGTGTGTGTGTTTGTGTGTGTGTGTGTGTGTGTGTGTGTGTGTGTGTGTGTGTGTGTGTGTGTGTGTGTGTGTGTGTGTGTGTGTGTGTGTGTGTGTGTGTGTGTGTGAGAGGGATGAGTTCCTCAGTCTATCTGATAGCATTAGATGTTATAGACTGTAACTCTCATTGAGGGCATTGGTTGCTGAGAACAAGTCATTCTAAGGATGTAGATACTCACGCACACAACATACACATTAATGCACACACACAGACACACACACACACACACACACAGAAACATAAGAAATTTATCTAGTTCGGATTTATATCACTTTTATTACACACCAGTAATCTAACTATGAATTACACAAATAAAACAAGAAGAGCACTCGGAGAGCCGCCAAGGCCCAACAATCATCCAGATCATCACCAAAATTGTATCACCTCTAGGATATGCTAGGGTCCATATTTGGTGCAAATTTCATGCAAATCCGTCCATTAGTTTTTGCGTCATCCTGCTAACAAACAGACAAAACACAGACAAACAAACCGAACCAATCACAAAACCTCTTTGGCGGAGGTAATTATGATTCAGGATTACCAATAAAGAAGATGGCAGTGATTTTAAACTCACAAGCTAAGCTAATTAGCTATGTGACGCATTTTTTATGTAGATTTCACATATCCTTGATAGTCTTCTGTGCAATAGACAATGTTGTGCAGTTTCCCAGAAGACTATAAGAGCAGGGCAGAGAAGGACTTCATTAATTGCTGTGAGCTAAAGATGGTTGATCATGAGTCCACACGAGTCCAATGGGACACACCGCCCGGATGCATTAAATTAGACCACAATGGAGGTGTTTAGTCTTGGATATTTTGGATAAAGCCCTCCTGCTTCACAAATTCCAGCCCTATCCCAGCCCAGTGCCAAAGTCTGCAAATTTGATGCTTGAGCCACCTCTGTTGACCCCTTGATCTCTTGAGAGGCAGCTTTAATGTCAGCACCAACAAATATTTTGGGACATTCAAGTATCAAATCTAAAAGCTGTCATTATAAATTTGAGAGAACATGGTAAACTCCAGCAAAACTTTCAAGGAGGAGGACGGAGCAGAAATGCTCCCTCTCGAGCATGGTTTTCTGGCTCGGGTTACCGTTCTACATCATCTTCTGTATCATGTGCACAAGCTTGGTGTTTATGTGAACGGTTCTTGAGACTAACTAAACGCCATACAATCAAAGAAACAAACAAAGTAAAGAGGCAGCAAAACAGGAGTACGACTGACAACCATGCCCATAAATACTGACACAGACTCAGAGAAGCATAATGCAGTTAAAAAAATGACAAACTCTTTGATGATCACTTCACAAATAGTGAATAATATTTAAAAAAGCCTGTCTGACTCGAGTCAGATCTATTTAAAAAATGGCCCAAATGTGCTGTGAATCGGCTCAGAGGGTCAGGGATTGTTGGGCCCTGGTGGGCATGCAGACCTCTAATTTTGATGATTACAAATAAAGTCTGGAATAATTTATATGTTTTGGGTAAATGTGCAAATAATAGTATTATATCTCCCCACTATTGTCTGACTGTCTTTCCTCTCTCTGTTTCCCTTTGTCAATCAAAGCAATTTAAGCTTCTTTTAGTCATTCTGGCTCCCTGAAGGCTGAAATATACACCAAACTACCGGATAGACCACATATACACATACTTAGAAGACAACAGATACTCACTCCGTCTTTTGGCACGGAGGGACCGGAGACAGAGGATAGACAGAAAGATATAAACACCAAGAAAGAGGAAGAAAGAGAAAGTATTGAGAGATAAAGGGAGAGCAAGAGGTGGCTGCAGGTTCACGATCCTAGAATAGACCAGACTGCCAGGATTCAACCACAACATTGGTACAGGGTTACAATGCAATTTATGACTGAGTGCAACTCAGGTAATAATTGTGCTGCTCTCTTTCCTTCTCTCTCTCTCTCATGCATGCACACACACACACACACACACATGCACACACACAGACACACACAAATTCACATGAACACACACTGGGAAATTGGTGGACAGGGACTGACCACTGTTAAGTTTAGCATGGACATCAACAACCTCTGCTGGGCCCCTCCACCACTCACATCAGCCTCCCTCAGCTGGGGCCTGTGGAATCGGGATTCTAGCCTCCCAAGCTGTCCACATCCAACAAACACGGGAGCTTTATGAGTGGCATCAAGAGTGTAGCACCCCCACCTCCTAGCAGCCACATTAGCCAACATCCGTCTGGGCCTCTGGAACCAGGACGCCAGCAAACCAGCCTCTTCCAGCAACCACAGCTGTGGACCTAATCCAAAGCCCTTCCACCACTCCATCCATTATGCCGTTTAAACACCGCCTGTTTGTCCGCAATCTTGTTTTTTTCTTTTTCTGGAGTATAACTCGCAAGCATTACATTCTTGCTTTACCAACCGTTACACAAATTAAAGATCATTAGTTGTTGTGCCTTTTAATATTCTGACTTTTCTACACATCTTTTTACATATATTTGTCTTTTTTTTTGGTTTCCATGGAAAGATGATTTTAAGGTGACTCTGAAGGTTGGCTCACTGTAGAAATGTTGGGGTGGGGGGGTGATGATGGGGATGTCATCTTCAGATGACTCTTGTTATCATTGTTGAAATAAATTGTGACATTCATCTTGTTGATGGTGTGGTTTTTGCTAGTTAATCTGAATTCTTAGGTCCAGTGTCATTTTGGACTTTGCAGTCGGTAATGAGCTATGATATTTTTCTTTTCATATGTATGTATATATGTATGCGTGCATGTATGTAATGTATGTTTGTATGACAGACTATGTGACAAACTGTGCTATGAGGAAATGTAATGACACACTCCAGTGGTCCAGAAGAAAGACGAAGCGCACTCTCATTGATAATTTGATAATCATGTACTCAGTCATCATGCTATTGTGTGCATTTATGCACATTTTATTTTTGAGTGCATGCTTGCATACTGTATTTTAATCTTTTGTCATGACACCGTTTGACATACCTATGACAGCTCTATGTGTACATGTTTGCTATACGTGCCAACTAACAGGCATAATGTATTTGTCTCCTTGTCTATATGTAGATAGATGTGATTTTTTGATGTGTATTTGCGCGCACACTCTCTTTGTCACATGCTTTTCTACTCCACCTGTTTTTGCCTGCATGATCGTGTATGACAGCGGTGAGGTGGGACGTTAAATTGCTGAATTATGTTGGTACACAATGTAACAGATACAGTCCAAGGCTCTCTTTCTGACACACACAAACACATCACTCTCACATACACTAATAAAAGTGACCTAGAGTAAAAAGACATGACAACAAATTCATTTCAAATGACTGTTGTCAGGTTTTCATCCCCCTATCATCTGTGCCTCCATCATATCAATCCTATATCATGATGGCATTAATATACTGTATATGAAATAAACACACACACACATATATATACATTAATATGTACAATTATTTGGACTGGTATTGAAAAAGTACATGTACAGCAGATGCACACACAACCACCAGAAACATACACATAGACACCAGGCCACCATGCTGTCATAGGGCTAAGCCCTCAGCGTGTCCCACACTCCCATTGAGATTGTTTTGGACTTCTGCTGTTATGTGGTTTTCCCCAGATATGTTGGTTTGTGTGTCTTTGTGTCTTATTTGTTCCCTGGGGAGTTGAGGAGAAAGAAGCCGAACGGGGCCATCCAATTGGGCTGTCACTAATCCCTTAACAACACAGCTGACCGTAATTGGCCATGGCCATACGGAATGGGATGGAGTCAGCAGGTGGTGGGGATGATTGAATGGTTGGAGATATGCAGCTATAGGTAGGAGGGAAGTGAAAGATCTAAAGAAGGTAAAGGGTATTTCTGGTTTCAGAGCTGAGGGCTTGAAAACGATCATCACCAGAATTTCTGACAACTCATGCTGCAGAAACCTCTCACAAGAAGATACAATTTGAGCTATGAAGCGAATATAGAGATTAATGACTGGCTTATCAAATGTAGAGCTCATAAACGCACAAATTATACAATAACATACTGTATCAGAATTCAATTAGGAGCAAATAGACCTAAATACTACTAAATACAACTCTGAATCTGTGTGTTCTTGTCAGTGTGTGTGTGTGTTTTAATCGTCACAGGCATGAATGTCCTCTGTGTCTGTAGGAAACTCTAATTAGAGGAAGCATGCTGCAGGCTCTGATCCTCTCTCCTGCCGACCATCCTGTCATCGGAGGCAAAGGTTGGTTCTCGTTGGTCTCCTTAAAGTCCCTCCGAAAGTATCGTTCTAATATCAGCTGCTCCAATGTTATTCAACCAGCCTAAAGCCAAAACAATGACCCCCGCCCTCAACATTAGGGTAAGTGTACCACCAACTATTTTATTCTATTTTATTTTTCTTTCCTTTGTCAAGATTCAGTTTTTCGTATAATCCTTTGTAATACTTTAATATATGCTTTCAGTATATACTCAATTAAAGAGTATTCCACTGACGTTGTATGATTGCATAACCTTGTTTAAGATCAGATCATCCAGTCACTGCCTCCTGAATTCTTCTTTACATCTTTCTGTAAACTTTAAAAATGTTTTGTCAAGGTAAAAATAAATACTGACAACATAATGCAAACTTGACATTTTTCAACTGTAGGGTTTGGATACACAATGTTTACCTCATTAAGTGATGAGTCATAAAGTAATCGCTACTTAATATTACATTATGAAAATATAAAATACGTTTTAAAAATCTTAATTTAATCACTTTAATTTTATTGTATATTCAATCAATTTCAGGCGCACAAGTTTTCTTGATTAATTAATATTTTTGAAGTTACACCCACACTCTGCATTCTCCACACACATTCAGCGACAACTTTATTGAAATTCTACCGCAACCATTCCAGCCGCACCAGAGGCATTAGCATGATCCACCAGGAAGTGCCCTTTCTATCCATTGAGGCTCTATGCATGGGTCACATCACAGATAGAGTTGTGACTCCATCCATCATGTGGGTTATAGTTAGCCGCCTATGCTAATGTCTGACCCAATGAAAAGTTTACTGAGAGATGGACAAGGACATTGGGGTGGGCTCCTGTCATTGTATGCCGTAAACATACACACACACACATACACACACACACACACACTCCCCACTTCAGCACTGTGGGGCTGTCATATTTCACAGTACCCAGTCGCACGGGGTGAGTTATGGCCATGTCACAGGGACTGTGCGTGTGTGTGGTATGTGTTTATGTGGTTGCACATTTATGTGGGAATGTGTTTACACTGTGTGTGTACCTCAGGTCCACTCCTTACATGTTTATTTATAAAATGCCCCATACTCCAAATCAGTGGTGTCCAGAATGCCGCAGCATGTGTAAATGACAAAATGATTTATAGAAATATTCCCAAAATAAAGTCCTACGCAGCAGGGGGGAATGGAATACCCCTAACAACACAGCCCCTCCACGGAAACACTCAATAAATGTAGGTACACACAAACACAGCGCACAAGTTTATGCATACAAGCCCACAGACATAGTTAGGCCTGGACAGAGAGGACGGCACTCTGATAAAACAGCTCCTTGGATTTATAACCAGTAAACTAGAAGATGGACAGATGGGTGGATGGAGGAATGGATCAATGGAGGGGCAAAAAAAAAAAATGAAGGGATTAAGACAGAGGGAGAAGGATGGAAGGACAGGAGGACAAATAGATGATGAATGTACAGATGGGTAGATGAAGGGAGAAGAGAGAGAGGACGGCACTCAGACAAAACTGTTTTAGGGATTTATGGCCAGTAAAGTGGTGGACAGATTAAGGATTTAAGGAGACGAGGAAAAATATGTTGGAAGAGAAGAAGAAAATAAATGGACAGATGGATGGAAAGTTGGCTGGAACAAAAGAGAGGACAGGGCAGCGATAGAAAGAGAGGAAAAGGAAATTAACAGAGAAGAAGAAAGGAGAAGAAGTGAACAGAAGAGTCCTGAACTCTTTTACAGACCACAGTAGGAATATAACAAATCCTGAAGTGGTCTTTGCGTCTTTGTGTGCCATGATTCCTGGAGGAATTGTCAAAGCATGAAATGAGTCTTACGCTGGGAATTGTCTCATTTTGACTGGAAACGGTGTTATCGTTCTGTGCTGGTAATTATGCTCTCTGAGAGAGCTGGCATAGACAGAAAACGAGCAGAAGAGAAAGACATACTTTGATCTTTTGTGAATATGATGGGTTGAGCTGAAAGAAATATAAAAGTGTCTGAATGAGTTTGTGTGCGCGTACATGGGAGTGGTACGGTACATGCAAGCTGGTCTTGGGAACCAAACTTTACTGTTATATTTGCTGGTTTGTGATTTTGTGTGATGTTTATTTTTATAAAATAAATGCTGAAATTATCAGTCATTTACATTGAGAAATACTCCACAGCAATATCTGAGATGTTGCACTGCATCGCTTTTCTGAAAATATATAAAACCTCCCTCCTTTGCTTTACTTTGTCGTTCAGTGCCACATTGCCATGTGCTGTGTGGTGTAAATGGCTTGTGTTAAATGTTGTTCTGTCCCCGGTGAGCGTTAACAGTATGAGGAGAGAGGCTGATAATCTTTAAACAGGGCATCTGCTGGCATCTGCTTTATCTTTATTGTTCCCTGGACACTGAGCAGAAAAATATACCAGCAGGGAGACAGACACAAGCACAGTAACACATTGTATATGCACCACAGCCAGATCACAACACACGAAAACACACACATGACCGACTCAAGAGTGCATTTCTTTTAAATCTAAATCGTCAGCAAATTGTTCAATGGTAATGGTGCAAAACATTCATAACGCAGAACGCACAGCGTTCATTGAGTCTCTGGTCAGCCCCTGGTGTTAAGAGACAGGAAGGCAGGCAGCGGCCTCAATAACATGACTGAAGATGTGCAGGTAGGAGTAAAATGTTCACTGTGCCCTCAAAGTTCTTATTTTTTTAAGAGGTCTGTACAAACAGACAAACAATAGGTAATAGGTAGCAACGTATCAAGAATCAGAAAGACGAGGAACGTGTCACAACAAAAGGATCGATTGATTTGGCAGATGGGGATCAGTTTAATAGCTATAGCAGGAAGGGTGGAGGCCAACTGCTCGTGGTGATGCAAATGTCAGTGTCTGAAATATCAGGAGAAATGAGTGGAATTCAAACAGATGGAATAGTGGAAGCCATGACAGTTGGTGCATGACGGAGGTTGAATGATGGTTAAAAGACCTAAGAGTGGGGGCACCACCTCTCTACATGCTAAATTATAACCCAGTACATGCTCATTGTCCATCTGTCATTTTAGTAAACATGAAAATCTAATGAAATTATTTCAGTGACTTTCTACTTTGAAGTTACATGAAAAGCCATAAACGCCATTGGTCATACATTCTCTCGGCTTGGTATTGTAGTTGCATGTGTTATTCAAAGTCTGTGACATAGTATTTGTCAGTGTCTGTCTTTTTGTATCCATTGACCCACTGAACACACTGTGGAAGAAATAAGTATAAAATATAAAGTTAGTCTACCACTTTGACCTTAATATATGATAGTCATATTTACAGGTTTTAGACACTAATGACAATATCAGATGAAATCTCATTCATTATTTTGCCTGAGAGTTCATGAAATCTCTTGTTACGCATACATACCCAGCATTACCACCACGATCAAAGATACATTACATGCAGCGCATACAGTACACTGCAAGCAGGGTAGAATGGGAGAATAGACCAAAAAAAAAGAGGTGAAGCGAGATATGGGTGGTGATGTGATTGGTATACAGCAGGGATGGAGATCACATAGAGAGGAGAGAGGCATGAATGGAGGGATGGATGGAGAGGAGATGGGAGGAGGAGTGACAAAAAAACAAGGGGAAGCGAGGCTTTCCATAGGGGGGCCCAAGGGCTGGCAGGCACCTGAGTCATGCCTCCAATGTGTGTGTATGTGTGTGTTCTTCTGTCTGATTCTGTGATTAATGAAGACATGTCAGTGTGGTAATCCTCTCTAATAAGCACCAGTGGAGCAGCCCTCAACTATGGGTGTACATACTGTACGTGTTAGTGTGTGTGTTTATGTGACTTTCTAATACACTCTATGAACAATGAACACAAAAATGTGGAAAGATTGTGCATCTTGGGACAGAGTGTGCCCTTAAATACATGATTTGTCACTGTGCTGCATGTACTGTATGTTAATTAGTGCGCTAGTGCAGGTTAGCGACAGGAGAACAAGTGTGACAGAGAGATCCTTACAAGCAGCTTGCATCTGTGTGTGTGTGTGTGTGTGTGTGTGTGTGTGTGTGTGTGTGTGTGTGTGTGTGTGTGTGAGAGTGTGTGTGTGTGTGTATGTGTGTGCTATCTAATGTCATTCTTTATAAGTATATCCAGATGTTGATACTGGAATGGCGCTTTAATTACCAGCAAACAGCAGGAGCTCTCTCCTTCTCTCTTTTTCTGTGTGTGTGTGTGTGTGTGTGTGTGTGTGTGTGTGTGTGTGTGTGTGTGTGTGTGTGTGTGTGTGTGTGTGTGTGATGTTGACAGCGAAACTACTGTTTAATTACCATTTAAACTGCGCGAGCTGAGTGGATCATTTAAAGACAGAAGAACTGCAGCCAGCTAAATGAGCAAAACAACACCATTACAGACAGACACACACACACACACACACACACACACACACACACACACACACACACACACACACACACACACACAAAACCACACAGAAACAAGACTATAAAGGTCTAATAAATGATATTCCTCTGATGTGTAGCCATACTTTATTAATGAAGACTGTAGTTTATAGAGCTGCACTCTCTACATAGACACTCACAGAACAAACACACAGTCTTAACACACTGTTACACATTAAACACCTTTTTATTATTGAAAGTGTGCAGTAAAATATGGTTACTTGTATGTTTAGCCCCCTTGCCTATGTATTGTACAGGTTGGCAACCATCTGTTAATGTACTTCAGTCAGTCATCCTGTTAATCTGTACTCTGTGACTGAGTGTGTGTGTGTGTGTGTGTGTGTGTGTGTGTGTGTGTGTGTGTGTGTGTGTGTGTGTGTGTGTGTGTGTGTGAGATGTGTCAGAACTGTCTTACATATTAAGCTTTGAAATAAACTTAAAACATGAAACAAAATAAAACTATTTTGTGTGATTCTTCTATGGAAATTAGCCATAAATTATAAGGTAAAATAATACATGAGCACAATTTAATAAAAAAGTACATATAAATTCTTCACATTTGTTTTTTCAGTATTTATTCAAATAGCGAATCACACTCAACTATTCAAGTGAAAATACTGCAATGAAAGCAGTAAAATTGATTAATTAAACAAAAGGTGAAATTATGAAAGATAAGACATTTTTTTACAAGGCTGTGGCACATACAAATGATGTTATGGATGATTCCTTACATAGAGGTAATTAAATAATTACTGTGTAACAGTGAAAATGATAGGAGTGATCACATTTGTGACAGACAGGCTGCTTCACACTGAGAGTATTATGATAATGATATTAATGATGGATCTTTGCAAATGTGTGTGTGTGTGTGTCTGCATAAGAGTTCACTGGAAGATGTCTCACCTCACACTGGGTCTCTCAGCTCGATGCCATCTGTTCACACACACACACACACACACACACACACACACACACACACACACACACACACACACACACACACACACACACACACACACACACACACACACAAACACACTCATACATGCATTGCGGATATAAAATACACACATGAACATTTTCATACAAGATGTTTGCATGTAATGAAAAACACTGTTAAAAATAAGTCTCCTGTCCAGACACGCATAAAAAAGAACATACACTCTGATGGTCTCTCTTTCAGACGATTAGTAATCCTGAGTTTACCCAGAATGCTCAGCTCTGAGGGTTCAGCCAAAGGGAAACCAGCGTGTTGTCAGCCTACTGGACATACATGAGATTAGGGGAGTGTGTGTGTGTGTGTGTGTAAATACTGAATGGGTTTGTAGTGTCCATGGTACCTCTAACAGATCATCAAATCATAAAA
This sequence comes from Chaunax sp. Z400, assembly GCA_037577475.1. Lineage (NCBI taxonomy): Eukaryota > Metazoa > Chordata > Actinopteri > Lophiiformes > Chaunacidae > Chaunax > Chaunax sp. Z400. Next base: position 26,230,452 of record CM075184.1, read on the forward strand.
ATATGGACAAAATATTATTTAGAATTTATATTTGGTTCATCAGGCTGACAGAAAAGTTTACTTTCAATCTCAGACATATTTTAAACATCCCGGGTCATAGTTTTATGACCTCTGCCATGTTTTTACCATCTCTTCTTCTACTCTGTCTGTCGCTTCTTCATTTTTTTGTCATTGTCAAATATCAGGTCAAAGAAAGTGGAAAAGCAAAGGAAAATATTTTTAAAATATGATATATCAAAGCCCTTATCTGTCGCCGTGTTTCCTCTTATTGACACATATACAGGAGTTGTGCATGAAGTACATGCCTGTGTATTCTGGCGATGCCTGGACTGCATAAGGCCAACACACACAGACACACACACACACACATGCAATTTGTGCATCTATGTGGCATTGCCTGGACGGTGTACGAGCAGCATATCTGTCAGCGTGTGACAGGTTGACAGCTAGAGCTCCCGGCACTTTGTCCAACATCATCATGTCAAGACGCACGCACGCACGCACACACACACACACACACACACACACACAGTCGCGTAATTCAGTGATAACATCAAAATGAGCCACACTTGGTGCTTTAATAGTTTAATCCTCAGAGCCAGAACAGAAGAAAATGGAAAAATAAAGACTAAAGAGAAAACGATGCTGTTGTTATGTCAAAATAGTCCAACTAGCTCTGTTTTAATAAAAGCTACTTTTTAATTAAAAGTAAAACCCAAATCAGTGGACAAGGTTCCATTTTGTTTGCTTTTTTTTAATCTGGAAAAAAAAAGAGTTATGGAGAGTTTCCTCAATCAGTAGACGAGTGCAATAAAACTGGAACATCATGAGTTTGAAAGCCTCACAGCTTTTAAGTGCGTGCCACACCCTCACCCCTCCCTGTTTTTCTTGTCACTCCGCACACAACACTATCTGTCACAGCAGAAATGCAGTAAATTGCCTTTAGAAAACAACAATAATTCAAAATAATTAATGATATCAGATCCAATAGGATATCAAAAACCAGCAGACACTTTCATGAGTTTTGCACCGATTCTGTTCAATGTCACTCCAAAGTTATCGGCACTTAACTGAGCCTGACTTACAGGGTTATGGCAATGCACAATATGCAGACGCCACATAGCATTATCTCACCATAATAGCTGCTCATGATATACACATGCGCCTCAAGACTCCTTTTGATTTCTGTAGATGGAGTTCAGCCCTCACAAAACCAAGCCAGGTCAGACCAGATAATTTGACTCACTCGCACAATCAGGGCTTTAGCACATTTCATACAATTAAGGATTGTGGCTTTGAAGCAGACTAAACAATGGGCCCAAATTAAATTTTGAGTTTCTCATTGAAAGACACTCTGGATGCTCTGAAAATACAATCAAACAGAAGAAGAGTATAGACATAGTCTCTAACAGGATTGCTGGGCATACCCACTCACAATATGGCATCTTTCTCTCTTTCTTTCTCGCTGATATTCTATTACTGTCTCTCTCCTCCTCCTCCTCCTCCTCCTCACAGTCCAGGACTCAATGGGTATACAGCTGTAGTTAAATTCTACAGTTCTTCTATTCTGAAACCTGTATTATGTCTGTTAGTGTCAAACTGTGTAAGACCAGCAGCAATAACACAAAGCAGAAAAGAGCAATTACAGCTTTAGTAACAAGAGACACAGAGAGAGACGGAGAAAAATAATGGAAGAATGAAACCAAGAAGAATGCAAGAACAAGAAGAATGACTGAATTGAAATATTTTTTCCAAGCATATTAGTATGGGGAGGATTCTTTAGAGGGGAATTATTCTTTAAAGAGAAGAATGAAGGATGTGAGAGTAAAATTGACTTCTTCTTTTTTTCTTGGTGGCACATGAGGACAGAGACAGACATTTAATTGGGTTATGTGGCAAGGCAGGCGAGGACATATGGCAACAGGGGAAGGCAAATTGACAACAACAAAACAATTCTCACAGCATTTGCAATACTCCTTTGCAGGTGTCTGGACACAGCAGACATGCAAAGCATGCACATTTAAGGCATTTCATAAAAAGTTAGGCCTTAAAAGTTAAACAATGAAAGGAAGAGAAGAGACTCAGCAGGGTCAAAGGAGAATAGACAGGAAACAAATGAGAGAGACAAAAGAGAGATTACACCGAGACATAGATTGAAACTGAAGGAGACGGAGAGAAAAGAGACACACAACAAAGTTACAGGAAGACAGGGAATAAAGGGCGAGAAAGAGATGTTGAATGAGACTAAAGAGAGACTGGACAGCTCTTCCTCCCAGTGCAAGTGAACGATTTCAAATCGCAGTGGAGGAGAGAGACTTTCTTTATAGGTCTATTCTCCTTGCATTAGCATTAGCTATAGCTCTCAGACTGACAACCCAGCGTTCTGTTCTCAAGGTCAGGAGGGGCACACACTACCATGGGCCATGGCTACACACACATACACACAGAGGGAGAGAGAGAGAGAGAGAGAGAGAGAGAGAGAGAGAGAGAGAGAGAGAGAGAGAGAGAGAGCCTGAGAGAGAGTCCTGAGTCGCCTGTGGCTGGCTTTAGAACTTAAACACATCACCAGTTTCAACAACCAATGAGCTTGTTGCTAAAGTGAGTTGAACAAGTCAGTTGCATGCAGTGGGATGAGATCTATTTGTATGACACACCAGAACAACTTCAGCACTAACCTCTCCGCTGTTCTTTTCGCGTTCACTGTCACTCTCTGCTGCTTGTTTTCTCTCTCCCTCTCCACTGAACAGATTCACTACTCACACACATGTAGTTGCTGCTTCATCATTGTCAGAAATGCAACCGTAGTACGTAACTCACTATCACTATGCTCATTCATATTTTAAGATGTTACCCATTTGATCAGACGACAATAAAAAAGTATAAAAAGCCAGAAGATAGAACAAAAGTCCAGGGATTTGTTTCAACGGAGGCAACATATTGCCTTGTTCAGTCACATCGGTGGAAATAAAAATAACTTATACATCCAATTCTGGGACGGCTGTGGCTTAGGTGGTAACAGCGGTCTTCTACTTATCAGAAGGTCTGTGGTTCGATCCCCAGTTCCCCCAGCCCACATGTCAAAGTATCCCTGAGCAAGATACTAAACCCCGATCTGCTCCCCGGGCGCCGTAAAGGCTGCCCACTGCTCCTCAGGGATGGGTGAAATGCAGAGGACAGATTTCACTGCATTGTACTGTGTGTATCATTGTATGTGACCAATAAAGCTGATTCTTCTCCTTAATTTATACTATTTGATCCTTTCCCACTTTTCTTTCAGATGCTCTTTCAGTCAAATTACAGCCAGTAATTCAGTTTGGCATCAGCTTTTTTTTTTTTACCAAACCTGTAAAATATCCAACATCTTTATTGGCACGATTCATTTTTCAAAGGCAGCATGGCAGTTTCGCATCAGCTCTTCCCCATCTAGCATTTGCAGCCACAACATTTCAGAAATTGCCTTCTCTGGTTCGCCGCAAAATTCATTACGGTGAGCAAACTTTCAAATTCACCAACGCGTCTACAAAGTTCACATGACTGCGAACACATCGTGATCACATATGCCTTTCCCCCATAAAAGATACGTTGAGCCAGCATTATCACATACTCCTGACATTAATGCTGCTGAAGCAGTGCGTAATTACTGCTCAACATTATTGATTGTGCACAATGAGAATGGCCATTCCATCCATCCAAGATCATCCGAGCAGAAAAAAACAAGTAAACATGCTAGACACATGGCCAGTATGGCTGCTGAAGTGTGTCACTGGCAGATGAGCATTGCATGGCTACTGGCTAATCAGCTTGGAGACCCTCATTAGACATTATTTATGTAGGCAGCATCAGCTGTGTTCGGTATTAAATTGTCCTGGCCAACTGCTAATGAAGACACTAACTCATCTGTTGTGTTAAAAGTGAAAGAAAGAGGGAGAAGATGCCTCTGCTGTTATGTATATGTCATGTATAGGAAGCATAAGTCTAAACCTCTGACCTTTAGAGCAGCGTTGTGCCATCTGTCATGTGGAAAGTTACATTTTCCATTCCCGGTTTAATTCAATGTGTAAGCCATTAGCCCTTTTACACAGCCTGTTCAAGGCCAGACTGTTACACCTTTATCGAGCCTCACTTTGCTGTACAAACGCTACAAAGGCGTAATGAGGGGTCACTGCAGTTCTGCCTCCAACCAGCAGAGGTCGCAACATCGCTCCATCATCTATATAAAGGTACGAGCCGACGAGGCGGTAGTAGAGCAAGAGGGTGTGACGTATCATGTGTGTGGCCCACAACCTGGAGATTCTTAAAAATGCAGCTGATAGCGGTTAGCAGCTAACTCAAACAAGAAGAAAATCAACTGAAAATGTCCCCAAATTGGGGGAGACAGCACGAGGTCAGAAAGCTCCTCACCCTCTGAACAGACGGAGAAGATCAACCGCCATGTAATAGCACACATACAGAACGTCACACTAGACGCTATGTTATACGTCACGCCTCTTTCACTTGCAAAACACCAGTATGCTATTTAAAGAAGGGTCCTAATTGTGATGCTGTTGCAGGGCTATTGTCAAAGTTTGGGGATTACTGACGGTATGAGACCATACATGATGAAACTTACAGGCCTATCTGAGGTTGTTTTCCCTACAACGATTAGCTGGCGTCCTCCTTGCTGGTGAATGAACAAAACTTAACGGGCAAATCTGATAATCATACCTCCACTCAGTGTTTGGTGTTTGGGACAAAAAAAAAAAAAGGTTTCAATAGGTTTGCAAGAACACAAACAGAAAGAGGCAGAGAAAAAATCACAGAGGAAAAGAGAGGGCAGAGGCAGCCAGTGATGTGATTTTTTGATAACCATAATCATAATCTGCCTAGAGCGATCCAATTCCTGGGACAGTTTATAGGGTAGCGAGGCATCAGAATTAGAATGAGATGATCATAAATGGTCATTTATCCCGTGTGTGTGTGTGTTTCTGTCATGAATGGCTATTTCTGTGGATTAACGGATTGTTGAGACCATCTGAAATGCATGAAGCAGACCTCACAGCATGTCAAGATGAATGTGTACATGTATCTAATTGCAGAGTGTATGTATATGGTGTGTGTGTGTTCTTTGCACAGAGAACATTTATCTACCCAGAATGTGTGTGAGTGTACTTACTCATTGGGCTGTGTGCGTTTGAATGTGTTCTTAAATATATGCCTGTTTCTCTATGTGTGTGTGTGTGTGTGTGTGTGTTAAAGAGTGACTGAGTGTTGAGTGAGTGGTAATTACCATTCAGCAGTAGCTAAAGTGACATGTTTGAGGAAGAGATAAGGGGACATAAATTGGCCTGGTATAAAACGGTGATATTTCCTCACTGCTTTAGAAAAACCCATTTACTCTGCCTCTTTAGCATGTCAAGACCCCTGTCACTACCCTCTCATCCCCTCGGCCAGAGGGACCCACGCACACACACACACACACACGCACACACACACACACACACACACACACACACACACACACACACACAGAGAGAAACTGTATATGTTTCCGCAGTCAGCTGGCTCCCTGTGAAAAAGTGCTCATCTGCATTCCGCTATTAACTTGGAGAGACACAGAGAGAGAGACAGAAAGGCAGAGTGTGTGTGTAAATCAGTGTAATGGGGCCAAGACCTCAGCAGCTCTAAAAAGAGAGCAGACATGTGGAGGACAAGACCTGATTTTTTTTCTCCTTTCATGCAGAGAAGAAGCGATACAGCACATCTGTCACTGCCGGCCATACAGTCAGACGGAGAAAAACATGAAAGGCAGTAAAGCAAATAAAGGCGACAGAGAAGAAGAGCGATAGAGAATGGACAGTCCTCCAGACTCGCACTGTTGAAGCAATTATCTGCTTTGGCTCTTTTGTTTCTTTTATTGTCCCTACTTGCATTTCTTGGTTACTGTCTTTTTCTTTTCTTTTTTTCATTCCCACCAACATTAACTACAGAATTCAAAAAGCTGTGTTCAAACACTGTGGAACTTTCCCACTAAAAAAAATACATCAGTATCTAAATGTCGCTTTTAAAAACTGTGACACGTCATTTTTGTTTTCATACCTTTACACTGAGCGATTTAAATGCACAGTGCAATATAGTTTCTATTTATTATGAGAGTTGTTAACTTCCCTGACCACCGTTTCTGATGTGATTCTAACATAAATGGTCATGGATGCACAAGGTAATTTTTTTTTTTTTACGTTTTAAAAGAATTACCTTTAGTTGTGTTCTTTCACAGACTTTAATAGACTTCCTTCCTTATTCTATGACTTTCTACCGCAAGACATAGTGACAGGTGCCCAAATGAAACGCACCATGACCTTAAATAAACTTGTGGATTGTGTTTGAACACCGATAGAAATATCTGGGATAATCTCAGTAGAAAACCCAACAAAATGAATTTCATTTTTGGACATCATAAGAAAGAAATACTACATATATTTAATATTACTATTAAGATCTACACATTTTCATCAATGGGGTAAAAAAAAAAAATTTTTTTTCATGGGAGATCACGTAAATTACATATCCTTCAGGTGCTCTGCCTGAACTCTGTCATTTATGGAGTATCCTGATCGACAGTTTTAATTTTGTAGAAGCAAAATGTAGCTGCTACCTTAACTAATTAGCTCAGTTAGCACTGCAGTTAGCAGTCTCATTAACTAAGTCTCTACCCTCGACCTCAAATGCTTTGAAAAGCTTTTATCGAACATGTGAGGCACCTCTTCTGTCTGAGGACATAAAACAAATCCATCAGTAACACTATTTCTCAACTTACCTGACGAGGCAAAAATCATTTTTGAAGTTTTTGTTTGCTAATTTTAGAGTGGCAAAAATACAGACATCAGCCAGCTCCTAGCGTTCACACAAGGTGTAAACATATGACTGACACTGTGACATGACATGTGACAGTGCAGCCTCCTCACTGATCCGTAGACAGCTGACAGCCTTGAACTGAATACCAATGTGGAAAGTGAATGTGTGGATACGCTGCTGAACTCAGATGATGTTGGGATGTGGAGGTGCTGTTGGATCAGGTCAGCAGGAGAGAGTGTGATGTTGTAAAAATTTGCCTAAATGAAATATGACTTGACTCTAAAGAAAATACAAACAAAAGTATTGGTAGGGATAATTCTGTTACCCCCCCCCCCCCCCCCCCCCCCCCCCCCCCCCCCCCCCCCCAATATGCAACCATATTGTGCATCTTTGCAATCAGGCACCAAACTTTCTGTCATTTGTTCTTCCTATGCATCGAACCATTAACATACTGCAGCTTACGATATAAGTGTGGGGAGGCTATGTAGCACAAATTGTGTCGTATCTATGTTTGGTTACATGCACAGTCAAAGTATTTAAGTATCCAGTGGCCTGAACACTTCACAACACTTCCATTGTTCTCTGGTCTGTAGACAGAAATCTTTTCTCCTTGAACAAAAGTTAGAAAAGACAACACCTCTCAACAGCACCATACAGAGAAGATTGTGATCATTTCTATGTGCCGTGTGCTCCAGGTCGCAGGTTAGAGCCCTTGGTGTGTTTCTAAGTGTACACACACTCACACACACACACACACACACACACAGACACACACTCAAGCCACAGGTGAAAAGACAGGAGGAGGAGAGGGAAAGGAGCAGAGAGGAGGTGAGGGCAGACCTCTCTTTAGTCTCACAGCTGAGGGTGAGATAAGCCCTTTTTCTCACAGGTAAATAAAAGCCACACCCTGAGTGTGTGTGTGTGTGTGTGTGTGTGTGTGTGTGTGTGTGTGTCTATGAACTTGTCTTCCCCCTCCTGCCATCCCTATACTGCTAACACAACCCCTTACACAGTCCCTACTATCTTTAATGCCCTCTTTCACTTCTTCTCCTTTGAGTATTTGCGTGTGTGTCCACATGCAATATTGTATAGCATGTGTCCTGGGGAAAGGGAAACGTATGCAAGGCAGGAATCAGAGGTGACTAATAATATATGTCCTTGGCTAAACGTGCACGTTTGAGCTGCTCTCTTTCTTTTTGTCTCCTTGTCTCACTTCCTTCCCTTTTTTAGGGGACAAAAACGGCACCGCTGCACTCCTAAAGCAGCAAAGCTCGCATTATCTCTATATTTGTTCTAGTTGAACTTAAAAGACTGCACACTGTGATGAATACCTGCATGTCGAATAAAAACAAAGCAAAAGGGTGGCTTGTTGGTAGGTATGTGTAAACATAGATGAATTAGTCATGTGAAATGAATCCAGGGAGCTTGACTGTTGCACGTTTTGCCTCCTGTTAGTTAGTTTTGTTGTAGATGTTTTTACTATTAGCCTACATTATTAACCTTTTAATGTTGTGAGTGGCAAAATAAAGAAGCATTAAGGCCATTGAATGGGTTTTATATAAAGACAATCATACGGTAGGAATGATCTCTTACAGACAGAACAAATCTACATTCACGTTGGCACGTCAGCGCAGCGTAAATCCCATTGTGTCGAGGACCTCACTCTGAACCCAGCGGCCAGGACAGAGCAAATCACTCTGTTTCTGAAAGGGGAATTATTCTGCCAAAACGTGATGATTTCAGGTTGTGAGTTATTGAATCATGTTTTTTTCAGTTTGTCCTCTTCTTGTTTAATTGCTGTTGTCTTTTTCCTCCACATCCCCTACAGGACTTGGTGCCTTATTTTGTTTCTTTTCCTCTCTATTCTGCTTTTCTTTCATTCATTTTTCTTCTAGTTTTACTTTTCGTCATATTATTCAACCCTTTGCTGTCCCATTTCTCTTTCTACTTCTTTTGTATGTTTTTTTTCCATCCTCTCTAATTTGGCGTCTCAGAATTTATTTGATTGCATCTCTGTTGTATCTTCAGATCTCTCTCTCTCTCTCTCTCTCTCTCTCTCTCTCACACTGTCTCTCTCTTTCTCTGCTGAACTTCATGTTTGTGCAAAAAACTTGAACGCACACAGTCATGCTCAGAAGCACATACACACGCAAAGCTCCATGTCAGAGTCGATTCTCTAATCATAAGGTGGAAAAGGATTGTGTTGTCTTGAGGCCGCGGGTGTCACGTCTCATATGGTCCCCACACAGAAGCAATTCACAGTCTTGAAACATACTCAACTCACATTCACACATAAGTACAAACACAAACTCGCAAACCACTTGCACACCGAAACCCATACTAACAAACACACTCATACATCCTCCCACACATACCGCTACAGCCACACAGAGTGCGATGTGTTTCTTTTTGCAGACGTGGATAAAAGTCCATTTAAATTTTATTGCACATTTTAAGGAATGCTTCTAAAATAAGAGGAGCAGTGATCAGAAAGTGGAGTTGAAATAAGATGGTATTGAGCTAGTAATCAGTATTCTGCAATGAAATGAATCATCATAGTAACCTTCCCAAATCTGATTGTGTCAAATGAACAATAATTGTATCCGACAATGACAATGATATTATTGTCTTGTTGGTAAACAAGCAGGTCTGGTGGATTAAGACACCAGCCCGTATACTTCCCTGCAGTGGCAACAAAAAGCCATGTACCAATTGAAACTGAAGAGGTTTTCTCCATAAGCACAGCCTGTGTAATTATTTCAAACATGAGGAAAACCAAATCACTTTACAACGCGGATTTACATATGATTAGCGTCGTACAAAGGCAGGATTACTACAAGTAGGCAAGAAGAAGCCTTTCCCCTCGTTCTCCTTGTCTTGATTCTAAGAGCCCTCACATAAGTTAACATTGCTTTCTCACCTAAAAGGTACAGCAGCAGTGCATGAAAGTTGACAATCTGTACCTATCTACTGAAGCTGACATGATAATAATTATGACATCCACAACATATGGAAACATGGTGAAAAATAGTTGAAGCTGGACAGCCATGTTTTTCAATAGAGATGACGTTCCTATTTTCCTTTTTTATTTATTTTTTTGGCACATGTCCATTTCATTGTCTTTCACTTTAAAGGGTGCTAACACAGAACCTAATAAGCCAAGCAACATGCTAAAGCCTAATTCAATTGGCTAATATAGTAAGTTAATAATATAGTAAGCTAATATAGCTATATATAATATAATAGATAGATAGATATAATATAGCTATATAATATAATAGATAAATCTATATAATATAATAGATAAATAGATATAATATAGCTAATATAGCTAATATAGTAAGTTAATCTATTGGTTTTACCATCCTCAGATGGAAGTAGATGACAACCTTGGTACGAATTATTGCAGCCAACAACAGAGCAGATCCTTGGCTTAGATTACAGCTTTGCTCTGGCTGACATTTTTGCAAATGTCAAAATGCTGTGGTCTCTTATTAAAAATATCCACCTTGTACCTTCAACATCTTCATACAGTATAAAGCAGCAGACAGTGAGGTTGGTGAGATTTTCACCTACAGGAGGTGCCCTAACTGGAGGTGGTGCTCTGTTACATAGTGATGAACATAAGTTACAAAGGGCCAAGACTTAAAAGTTATATAGTCTAACACACAAAAGGAAAGGGAAAAAAAACTAAAAAGCATAATATGTCACCTTTAAAGAGAAAATATTTTTAGTTAACTTCCTGTCATAATGGTGACAAAACACTTTTATTTATTTATTTCCAGTAACTGGTGTTTTATCTAATGATATTGATACAAATGACACATAAACGATCTGTTCTCTTCTTATGTCTGCTGTCAAATGAATATAAAAAAATATTTCAAATATACCATATGATCATTTCTACAGAATTCACATTCCTTTCTGTGTCCTGGCAGTCTTCAGTTACACATTATGGTGCAAGAGCACACAGGGTGATTTGAAAGATCATTTAATTGATTATTTAATGGAGCAAAGATAAAAGAGGACAAACTGTCATTTGGAGCTTGGTGAACAAATCCAGACACCTTGCCATTCTAAATTATCATTGAATACCCAAAATGATATGGAAGGAATTATTGACTGCATGAAAAATGTCACTTAAGAATGTGTATCATTACTATTATTCACCTATTATCCATTGATTTGCAGTATTGAATTCATTTTGTTTAACTTGACAGGGTGTCGAGATGAATGTGGCAGCAGTGGAGCCAGTTGCCTCCAAGAGAATTGTTAGAGTAGTTTCTCTCTTACTACACGAGCACAGAATTACATAAATAGTTTGAAGGAGAGTGATTCACTTGTGTAATTGGCTCTGCAAATGACAATTTGTATGTGTGTGTGTGTGTGTGTGTGTGTGTTGATCTAGCCAGCTGAATACAGGCCTAATTGGCAGCGTGTTACACAATTTGGATCCTGCAGTGGATCTATTGATGTCTGGGTGAATACACACGCGCGCACACACACACACACACACACACACACACGCACACACGCACACACGCACACACACACACACACACACAGTTGCATTCCGTAACTAGAACTACCTGTTGTTTGATGTTTCTTCATACAATGGCCTCTCATCTGAGGATAGAGTTTACAGTGTAGTTGTTGGTCTTTTATGGTCCTTGCAGTTGTAAATCAACATATTTACTGGGATAGATGATAATCTGCAGCAATGCCAAACAAACATTTGCAGTCAGTAACAGTGGCATGATCTCCCGGAGGGCAAAGGAAACCATGTTCCCCCTATTTTTTCAGACGTAGTTGTCATGCTAATAAAAACACTTAGTTTTAACAGTTTCATTAAATCTTCTGGGCTGCTGTGTTGCTGCCATCTCTTCCCCATTTCTTATTGATTAGTTTACAGTGACTGAAACTGCACCCCTCTAACCGTGGTGAACGTGTGGTTGTAGTCAGACAGTGACTGACACATATCCGGAAGGAGGCCAGGTCTAGTTGGCATGCCTTTGTAAAAAAAAATAAAAAAAAATAATTAAATGATTAACCAATCAGATGAAGCTATTGAGTCACTGTCATGTTATGGCTGCAAATTTATGATTTCTCAGGACTATGGGAAGCCAGATGCTCCAACTCCAGGTGGAGATTTGGAGTCTTTCCTAAAATGACCTCTTGAGCTATTTTGCTGGCCCTTTCCTCTTTTTGACCACCTCACCACCATTAAAGCCAGGAGAAAGATCTTCAAATACAGTATACAGTAATATCTCTCTGCTCATGTATGAGAGCTACATGTGTTGGTCCCCTGAAGTAGCCAAGCTGTTTCATTGCCGTTGTTTCCACACAGTAAATAAACATTTAAAAAAAACAGTTGCACATAGAAAATCAGCATCACTACAACGTTCGGCCTGCTTTTAAATGATAGAAAGAATGGAAGGTAGTTGTGTACGTCAAGTGTAATGGAGTTTGTAAGTCATGTGTTTGGTATATGTAGTCTACTGATACTTAGTTAACATAAACCAATTGAGTTTGTGAATGAATGTTTCTTTAATTATGAAGTCTGTTGCCTACTTTGCATTAAGTAGCCGGTTTTGCTCAAAGGAATATGCAACGGCTTATGAATGTGCCTCAGCCAAGACGCTAAGATTACGAATACAAAACTGGAGACAGACAGACAGACAAGGAGACAGTCGCACTGATAGACAGACAGACATATTTACATACAAAATAATGCATCGTGACAGACAGACAAACCCCTTATCGAGAAACAGTGGTGATAGACAGAGAGGAGAGCAGGAAGTTAATGAGTAGATTGTGGGCCAATAACATAACCAGTCACCCACAACAACGCACTGCCCGTACTCCTTACCTGTCTGCCTTGCTGCACTGCATTCTGGGAGTGGAAGGGCAGAGCGGAGCGGCGATGGGATTTGAAAAATGTTCTGCATGGGTGACTCACTGATTTGCATTCAACAGCGGAGACACACAAACATATACAGCTGCAAACACAGTCACAAAGCACATGCACATCGAAAAGAAAATTGTAGCGACTGAACAGCGGTGAGTCGGGGCTGGGTATTTTGAGGAGGAAGACAAAGGAGGGAGAAGAGGAGGAGGGTGAAAAAAGAAAAAAGGACGCAAGACAAGGTAGGAACAAGCAGCAGAATTGTCTGGACCAAAACTATTATTGAACCTAGAAGTCATGTCTTTAATTCAAATGTCTGTTTGGCATCACCTGGGTTTTGAATTCAAAACCTTTACCATCAATGGCAACTTGTTGTCATGTTGAGCTACCCAAAGCACTTTGAGCTGGCATAAAATATGAGGTGGCTTCATACATGGTTATGACAATACATGAGGGCCTCTCAGCAGAACCAGAATTATTTAAACCTTATTATATTAAAGAAATCTTTGAAATCAGCGTTTCTCGGTCCTGCAGACCTCCTGCCTTGATATTTTCCTTCTCCTAAACACCCGATTCAATTGAATCGGTCGTTAAAAGGCTTCTAGCGCTTGATAATTAACAGATCTTCGGGGTATGAATGTTTGAAGAGGGAAACATCCAAAATATGCAGGAAAAGGTTTCTCTAGCACAATGCCCAATTAAAAGATGTTGATTCTGCATCACCTAGAGCTAAAACTCACACTGTTTGACACCAAGAAGAGGTCCTGATCTTGTTGAGCTTCCTAAAAAGAGAGAAATCATAGCTGGCATTACACTGTCAGTGACAGTGACAGTAACAAACTTAAAGAAACTCTGTTATCGTGACAAAATTCTGGACAATATAGATGTAATTTGTTTATATAATGATTGATTGCTCCATAAGTGAGAGTGCTTTCCCATTAGCCATCACGATAGAATTCATAATATTGTCAAAAATATTTTTTCAAGTTCTGAAATGCACCACAATTCATTTAACATGTTTGAAAACTGGAGAATTGGCTGCATCGTTTTAGGAGGTCAGTGAAGATGCAGTTTGGCATCTTTTGAATTTTTATAGTTTAGAAATTTAAAGGGATGCTGTGGTGTCACCATTATAACTATTAGCCCACAATGCCAGTTGAGGACGTTTGGCATGGGGCTATACCTGTGTGCAAAGTTTTATTTATTTTCATGCATGGGAGGGCAGATTTCCTGGTCGGCAGAAGACAAGAATAAAACAATTCCAAAAAGGAAAAAAAAAATGCTGTAAGCATGCACACACATGCAACCATGTGAGCACACACACTCGGATATTGTGGACTAATTATCAAGTGCTCTCATATTCAAGTAGGCTGAATGTGTGTGTGTGTGTGTGTGTGTGTGTGTGTGTGTGTGGGTGGGAGGGGGGATGATTGCAGAGAGAAAGGGTAAAAGAAGAAGGATTAGAGATTGGAGGGAATACACTCATCCCTCTCAAAACCTTCTCAACTCTTTTTTTTTTTCTCCGGCATGTTATTTTTCGCTTTACGATTCTGATAATGATGATATTAGAGAAAAGAGAAGGGGGAGCAGGAAGGAGCAGAGAGGATGATGGGCTCTGCAATACGATTGTTCGCCCTGTCTTTTGTCTTTCTTTTTTTTTTTTTACTGCTACACATCATGTGGAGAGAGAAAGTGATAGAGATAGACGGGGGGGGGGGGCTCCTCAATGACTAATTTTCCTTTCTTTTATGGCAGCATAAATTTAACAGGAGGGGGGTTGTGGGGTAGACTAGAAATCCTTTTAGCGCTCTGATTTATGTACGTCTGATGGGCGAATCATAGATCACCGCCGCAAGATGGCAGACACTCTGATGATGATGGGGCCCTTCGACGGGGCCCACTAATGCCCCGCTGAACAAAATGTAACCAATCTGTGGGGGCCCTCAAGCATGCAATGGTCCTCTAATAGAAACTATAGCAAACTATACGCCTGTCACCTATGACGGGGGACTGGGGGAGGTGTGTGTGTGCGTGTGTGTGTGTATGTGTGTGTGTGTGTGTCTGTGTGTGTGTGTTTGTGTTGCTGTCAGGTGCTCCCAGTCTAACATGAAATCAGTGTTTGCTGATGAGCCGCGTGCTGCTGAGCGGAGAAGTGCAGTACATCCAAAAGGAGCGGCCACGCGTCCTCATCAAGGTTTATGACGACGGCACACTGGTAATTTAATGACAAATAGATGAATGAATTATGATTTAATCACTCTTTTCGATCATTCGCTGCCAGCTGCTGACTTTTCAAACTTGTGGCCTCCTCCCTCTGATGTCACCCTGTCCCCTGCCGAGCGCAGGGTAAGGCCGAGTATCTGGGATCCACGGTGGCAGTGCCTGAGGTTCGCTCGTCCTGTGACCCATACACACCTCCAACTCTGCAGTACAGCCCTCTGCACTGCGGCAGCCAATCAGGAGGGGACCTGCTGGCTGCATTTGAGCTGGTACAGGTCAGACACACACTGCTAGCTGCATTTATTGGACCAAAAAAGGTATCGGACATCTAATTTTTTCAAACTGCTATTTTCTGAGTTCGCCAAAGTTTGAAATTAGTCATTTTTTGTTAGCAGCCGTAATGTATGGCTCTCAGCCATCGTTCGCATACTCAAACTCATAACAAAGTACTGATTCATCACCATCACACTGGTAAAACCATACTGTCCACTATTCCAGAGACGAACACATGCACACGGAAAAACAAAGAGGTATCATATTTCAGTCAAATCAGTTTCATGACCAAATCAGGCTTGTGTATGTGTATGTGTATGTGTGTATTTGTGTGTAGGGCCGTGTGTGTGTGTGTGTGTGTGAATGTATGCTGAAAGACGTAGAAAAAGAGGCGTAGGAAAAAAACAGGAAGTAAAACAAAAACTGGCCTGTCCTGACCAAAAACAAGGAAAGAGATAAAAGTAGATGATCCAAATGAAAAAAGAATAATGGAGAGATAGAAAGGACAGATGGGAAGCAGGAAGCTAGAAAGATAGAGAGGCAGAGAAAGGCGGGAAAACCATCCAGAGAGGCGGGGGAGTCAAGTTGAAGAAAAAAAAAATCTAATAAAAAAAAGCAACCAGAGGAGTAAACAGCTAAATAATAGACAACAACAAGTAAACGACGCATGAGTTTCTACCTTAAATCACCCAATCACACACACAGACACACACGCGCGGCCCTACACACAAATACGCATATACACATACACAGGCCTGATGCACAGTGCGGCACATGCAGCCCCACCAATCATCTTTATATCAAAACATCATTATGCTGGCTGACAGCAGCTAAGATTCCAGCGAGGACTCATTGTCATAAATCGTCAGCTGTTGCGGCGCTGCAAAGAGAGCCTTTTCATTTAGGAATGTCAAAGCTCTCCTGAGCCTCATAAAGATTGTTGGAGACTTTGTGAGATGAGGAAACAGCGATGGTAGAGCCTGGGAGAAGACTGGGAATCTGAAGATGGCACATCTGGTAGAGATGGCAGCTGACTCCACTTTTTAGCAACACTGTCAGCTGATTGAATCGTCTCAATAATCTTGAAATTGTAAGCATTTTGAACATTCATGCTCCCCACATGATGCATCATAATGACTTATATGATTTTCATTTCACTCCACCACAAGGTTGAAATTTGTGTTTTAAGTAAAATATCCCAAAAAAATGATTTGATGAATTGCGACAGAAATTTATGTCCCTCTCCGGATGAGCGCTAAGAATTTTGGTGATCCCTTTACTTACCATCAAGTACCATCATCGGATCAACGTAATTATTTTCCATAACTCTGATTTATGACAAAATATCTTCAAAAGGATTTACATTTCCATCACCATCAGGTGGATCCATCCACTGACATTTTTGAGGCTGCAGTTAGCGGACGTTATATTAAGACGTGCTACTAATATTTTCATGAATGCTAAATGAGTGATGGCAAGACATTAAAAATGATTATGTAATTCTTTCAATATTAAGTAAGCATATGAAAGGGGAAAGAAATTGCTTTACTTCTTTAACTGTTCGTCAAATTTACCATTAAGTTGGCATAAATTAAATCTGACAGTTTGCACCTCACAGTCACTGTGTCGTTTCACATCAAAAAGGAGGAGTATGGAGAAAAAAAAACTTATGAATGTGTGCATTTGTGCCTGTGTGTCTGTGACTAATGTACTGGAGAGCTCCTCAATGGTGCTGACGAAAAGACGTTTGTGTTGCTCGTGCTACTGTGTCCCTTCAGGGCTTCCGTCCATCCACTGGCAGGGGAGATGAACTGAGACAAGATGTCAGAGCAGCAAATGTCAGACCACTGCCAAACCGCTGTGGTACACACCCCTGACAGGCACACACACACACACACACACACACACACACACACACACACACACACACACACACACACACACACACACACACACACACACACACACATTTCAAATGGACATGAGCAAGTCTTTGCAAACCCTTTTTTGCAAAGAGTTTCCCATGAAAAAAAAACACAAAAAGATTTTGTTAAAACCTTTTCAAATTTCATTTCTCTTAAATATCAATTTAATTTCATGAAAGTACAATTTAATATTTCTATCACTGTGAATTTACTGGAGACGCTATGAGTTTGTGGTAAAAACTTGGATGAGTGAAAAAAGAAAAAGTAGCGAGAGATAGAAAAGAGAGAGGTTTGCAGGGGGAAATGGAGCAATGGTGTGAAGAGATGAGCACAGCAGCAGTTTTTGTCCGCTGGCCAGTTCTTATGTTTGTTTTTTTCTTTGGTGGTGTGTGTACACATTACAGATGTCTTGAGTAATGCGTCCATCTGTAATCTCTCTTCTCTCTCTCTCTCTCTCTCTCTCCGCTACCCTCAGGATTCTGTTTTCCTTAAGGGTGTCAATTTGGGTCTCCTTGCTCAAGTTCAAACATTTAGCCCTCAAACCGCCATTTGTCTCCAACTTAGCAGACAGAAAGACCATAATAGAAGCAAATACCTTAAGAAATGAAGAGGAGAGCGAGACAGACAGGGAGGAAAAAGACATCTTGTATGTTTGACAGCACTTTTTGCTGCCTGGTTAGCACACACATACACAAACGCACACACAGACACACACACACACCACCCCCCGTCTTGTCTGGTTACTGGCTGTGCACTTGCAGTCCCTCGAGGACGCGTGGGGTTACTGTGTGCGAGCGTCTGTGTGTGGGTATGTGTGTGTGTGTGTGTGTGTGTGTGTGTGTGTGTGTGTGTGTGTGTGTGCTGGTGGGTGAGGGGAGTTCACCCAATGCCAACACACCCACCCAACCGTCCACACATACACACCCCTCTCCTCACAAAGCTACAGATGATGTGCCGTCCAGCTGTATTTTCATCACTGTGACGATGAGTGCTCCTGCCAAACGCCCGGCAACCAGAGTCACATCTGCTCCTGTCTCTGTCACCACGGCGATACTGCCGAAGTCTGCACGACAACCAGCACACGACCAGGGGGCAACAACGGGTGGCACAGACAGAGGATGAGAAAGTGAGAGGGAGAAAGGGAGAGTCGGCGAAGGAAGAAAGCCTTTTACATGCTATGGAGAGTTCATATACAGTACATCCTTTTTCTCTTGGTTTGTTTGGATACATCTAAAAATAAACTTTTAAAAAAAATCATCACTAATTTGAAATAGTGTGTGATAAGCACATTATAACTACAACTTTGCGGACAATTAACCTGGAAACTTACGGTGCATTTTTGTTAGTCAAGGCAATTAAATCCAACATCCACATTTTTAATTTACAAGTTACCCACTGATATCAGATCATAAATGCTATTATGCTTTTCTGTTCTGTAGCAGTGACGGTTCTCGTTCTACACTTAAGATGGCAGCGGAGGCGGTAACAGAGCTGCATCGTCTGCGTAGAAAGGGTGAGATGGTGTTGTAGGAGGGGATTCACGCTGTTACATGCGCTGCTGTGTTGAGCTGTTTGGTTCGGTAAAAAAGCAAAGCTGAACTAATAACAGGTGTTTTTTTAAGGTAGTATTGTTGGATCTGTGCCTATTTATTAGAAAACAACAATTGATGCCTGACCCCAGGTGGAAACTTTCTCACTTTTTATGTCTCTTCTCTTATTAGTTCCCTACCTCTCTCTTTTCCTCACACTTTTATTATTTGTTTCTTCCTCCTTCCCTCTCATCTTCTATTCTTATATACCCTTTTGACTGCCTCTTCCCCTCTCCCCCTGTATCCCTCTATCCATGTCTCTGCTGCCAGGGTGTTTATATTTGCCCGGCCTACGGCAGAGTGCCTAACAAGGTGGAAAGAATTGGGGGTGAAGAGGAAAAACTGCTGCCAGCTATGGTCTCTCTCTCCTCCTCTACCTCTCTCTCCTTCTCTCTCTTTCTGACAGTAGATATATTTCAGCTAATGTACTCCTGACCTCGTCTAACCCAATGGAGTATCAACAAAATCTGCTATCTACACTCTTAACAACAAGGTTCCTAGACAACTCCAGAAATGTAATTTAATTTTTGATCAATGAGCTCAATACAGATACAAAATCTCTAAAAAATGAACCTATTGTGTTTAGACTTTTCACTTTCTCATTCCGACTTTTCATTTTTGTGGGTGTCTGCATTCCCTTGATTATCATTGAAGCTTTTCTTGTTTTCTTCTAAAAGCAAATATCGATCACCACCACCCAAAATAATGAAGGAAAAAAAAGCTTTTTTTTTGAGAGTTAATTTCACGTGTTTTTTTATTCTTTATTCTTTATTCGGATCCCCATTAGCTTCCACAAAGTGGTCGCTAGTTTTCCTGGGGTCCAATCTAAAACAAATCAAATCAATCAACAGAATAAAAATTATGATACATCAAAAACCGTGGAAAAAAAACTTAAAACAAACTCAAATAAATACAAGCAAAATGGTAAAAAGTCAGGAAGCAAAGAAAAACAAACTAGAAAAATCATGGCATAAACACTGACAGATGAACAGCAACAGAACTTACATAATAACAAAACAATCCCTCCTGTAGTTTGGGGCAATGAAAATCTCTATTTAGGCCTAGACAGGTATTGTTTTATCAACTATTTAAAAGGGAATCTGGTTTCGATCTGTCTAAGCCTAATATGGAGCACATACCGAGCAGAAGAAGCGTTTTTCATTATGTAGCTCATTGTATGTAACCTTGCATTTGCCTGGGTTCGAGAGCAGGGAAGTGTGGCCTGTTAACGACTGCAGCAAGGGAGTTAAAGAAAAGACCAAGGGAAACGAGAGAGTAAAATAGCCTGGTGGTGTGTGGATGGGGGGGGGGGGGGGGGGGGGGGTGAGATGGTGTGTGTCACCTCTTTGAATGCAGACAGGGAGAAGTCCTGGTCTCCCTGCTCACCTCCTCTCCTCTCTCCTTATCCCCTCTTCCCAAAGTGACACATCGCATATCCGCCCTTATTAGACACTGAATTATATACACCCTCTCCTATAAAGGGAAGTGTGGCAGGGGTGGGAGTGGAGGGGGAGAACCACATAGTTAAGAAGCAGGGAAGGTGAGGAGAAAGAGAGTGTGGAAGAGAGGTCAAGCTGTTTTGGTTTTCAAAACTGAGGGCCTGTGTTTGATAAGAAATATATCAAATAGACGGGTAAAGGTCTTCTATTGTTCTACTGGGTGCTGCAGAGAGCGAGAGCTGGTATTAGGTGTGTGTGAGTGGAATCGGTTGTGTCATGCATAGTGGTCTTGGATGCACATGTGCCCCTGTTAACACATGTGTGTCATTATACGTGTGCATGTGTGTAAATGGTAACACTAACCCAAGAACATGGTAAGTGATTAAATGAATCACCTTGAGCAAGTGCCTTAGCTTTAAAACGCACGTTCAAAGTCATAGCACTGAAACGCAGGACATACAATATGCAGTACAAATGAAGGCATTAGCAATGGGAAGGAAGCATGTGGGTGGTTCAGTGACAGTCATTTGAAACAGTCAATGTATAATGCATTTGACTCTCATTCAGAAAGTGTGTGAATGGATCGACTTTAACTTAGACATGAGCTCGTGTACATTTACTGTATGTTACCATAAATTGTAACAAGAGTCCTGCTGGTCAAATGTCACAGCTCAGGGAAGATTTCTGAGTGTTTTACTACTTAATATTTATTGCAATATTAATAATACATTAGATAATCCTTGAGAGAAACTTTTGGCTGTTTTCAACCAAGATCGTATTTAGATTTTCCAACATTTGCAATTTGGCTGTGGAACTAATAGTCAAGCAGGGCAATTTTCAGGGCATTTTCCTAAGTCTAAGTTGTGCAAAAAAGGCAGAATAATAAAATACTAAAATACTAAAAACATAGGCTTATTATACTGTGGACCTTTCAATATGTGGGCTCTCTAAGTCCAATGGCAAACTATAACAGTACAGTAAAGATTTATTTCTAATATAACTCCATATTTAAAGAAATAATGAAACTATCCTTAATCTAATTGCATGCATTGCAGTGCACATGAAATAACATGATGCAGTAATAATACATCATTAAATTAGAAAAGAACTTCCATGGATGTGAAACATTACATTTAAATCCACTAAAATGGAATCACACATGAACACAAATGAAACATGCTTTTTACACACAACTATACTATAATTATAAAGTGTGGAGTAATTATAGATTTTGTGTGTTTTCTTTAGTGTGTTGTGATATGTCTAAAATTTGTTATTTTCTATTTGTATGCATTTCAAAATAAATAATAAACATTCTTATTTATAATACACTTTTCTGCCGGTATTATTGATTATCTTTAAAATATTTCCATTATGGCAGGTTGTTTACCGTATTTGTGTGTGATTTGTTGTTTTAACTTTGATTTAATTTCCTACATTTAATGAGATAGTACAAGTATGAACCTTAAAAACATGATCATACCAGTAGAATGCCCCTGTAAAACTAATCTGTGATTGTTTGACACACTGTTAAGATTCAATTTCATTCAAATTTCATTCAGATTTCTACATTTATTTTACTATAAAAATGATAGTTGTTGCAGTAGGAACAGCCATTGATGAAATTCCACTGGCAGGGTGCTGATGAGCCTCTGCTATACTGTTGAAACTGACCCAAGTCCATCTTGAACCTGATTTAAACAGGTCCGGCCTGTAAATGACTGGCTTTCTACAGAGACAGAGCATGTTCACTCTCCACGGTGCTGAAAGGATGATGAACTGAATTGACATTAAAATAAATAAGCATAACAGCTCACTGCATTTCTCTAATATGCAACCTTATTACGATTAAAGTCAATAAAAGAGAGAAACTTAAATTTAGCTGTTTGGGGAAACATTCTTTGCCCTCAAACGCAAATTAAGCACTTGTCTCCAATCTAGCAGTGACAGCTCATATTGTGCTGTCTAAATAACTGCAGCATCAACACTTCTTGCAGTTGTGTTTCCTCTCCTCTCTATCTTATTAATTCATTCAAACAATAACATAAAGCTTGGTACACACACACACACACACACACACGAAGAAATGAGTACTGATACACACAAACAGTCGGTGAAACCTGCGGGACTGTCCCTGATAATGCTCGCTGGATGGTCTCACCTTTCACAGAGTCTGTCCATGGCTCTATTTATAATCCTACACTAAGAGTGAGCACACACACACACCTTGCACATTTGTATGTGTCTAAGTGCAGGTACGTGTGTGTGTGTGTGTGTGTGTGTGTGTGTCACGGTAGAGATGGATCCACGTGTAGGGTCTTAGCAGGGTTTGCTTCAGTGTGATAACAGCCTGTGATTTGTATCTGTAGATGACGCATCGGCATAATAAATGTTCCCTACCTCTCACCTTCCCCCAACTTCTCTGTGAGTCTCTCTTCCTGTCGTTCGCTCATGGCCATGCTCTATTTCTCTGTCAGTCTCTGTCCGTCATGCTCTCTGTTATGTCTTTCTGTTTGCCTCGTTTTACTGGAAAGTTTCCATTTGTCAGTTGTTGGTTTTTTCTCTCTCTCTCTCTCTTGTACTTTTTTTTGTCTTTTTCTTTCTGGTTATTTTCAACATACTACCGCCTCACTCGTTTGTACACAAACAAATGAGCACGCGCGCACACACACACACACACACACACACACACACATGCAGACAGACAGTGGGTGGTAGAGAGTGAGAAGGTGTCAGTACTATTCTCAGGCCAGTTTAGTTTGATCTTTTCCACCTTCTGCTTTCACACATTAACGACCCGCCTGCAGGCTGAAACAGAGAGGGAGAGAGGGACACACACACAGAGGAAACGTCGCACTCCGAACACCGCATTCAGAGAGTTCAGAATAACGACAGGTATGTGCACACATACTGTAGCCATGCACAAACAGAATTAGGTTGGCATACGTCATATAGAGAAACATAAAAATGTAGTCAGTCTAAAGCAAACTGCAAAAATCTGCTCACTTTTTGTAGTTAATTAGTTAATTTTCTGGACTTTCAGCTCTTCCCACTTCTATTTTCCATTCTGTCAGTCATGCCCTGTGTTTAGTCTTGTAGGTGCAATATTTCTGACTCAACGAAAGTATCCCTTACTGCAGTTGATCTATAGTTTTCTGCTGGTCTGTCATAAATTCCTGTCAGTGGTATTAGCCGAGGTTAGGCTCTATACAATTCTCCTCTCCACAGTCAGTCCATCTGCCTGTTATCCCTTCTAGCTCTGTTCTCATCCTCACCTCAGCTCTGCCTAATACTTACTGCTGAGGGAGAGAGCCTGACGGCAAACTGTTCTTTTCCCCGCTCTCACCTCCCTTACCTTTAGTGGCTTCTTTACCTTTTATTTTCAGTCTGTCTTCATTCAGCTGATTTCTACGATCTCTTTCTGGTTCCTGTCTCATTATCTCAGCTTTACTCCGCTATACGCACTACATCATCTTCCCCTCCTTTTCCTCCAGCAGCTGTCTGCTCCCCTCTCTCAACTTCTACTTCTGTTTGTTCAGCGTGTGTGAAGAAGTGTTGGATAAAGCCGGGGTAGATATATTAGGGATATAGGGCTAGCTTGAATGTAGTCTAATTTTCCATAATGAACTGCAGCCCGGTCCTCACCTTCATCATCTTTAGATCTCATCTTATGGAAGTGGAAAGAAATCAATTTTCACTCTTATTAAGGGAGGTCTACTCCTGCTAAGTCTCTGATTCGAGTACGTGCATACATGTGGCTGCGTGGGAGGGGGTTATTCTCCCTCACGCTCTTTCTTTCATTCCTGGTATCCTCTCTTTCTTTCTTTCTTCCTTCCTTCCTTCCTTCCTTTCTTTCTTTCTACATGCCCATAATGTATAGCTCTCGTCTTTTTCCCTTTGCGTTCATTTTTCTTTCGTACACCTCTCCCTCCGATTATCCCAGCGCATATAAGAGGCTCTTAATGAAGATTCACAATATTTTCCCCTCCCAGCTAATACCTTATCAAAGGAGAAATCTCGTTCCAGAAAATCAATTTTCTTTTATATTATTAAGTCCTCCTCTACTGCACTTGCATGCGTGATTCCTTTGGTTTAGCGCAGCGAAGTAACAGTGAGAGACTTAACCCCGAGAGCCCCCGCACACTCCATCCACACATTAGACTGATCTGACAGTGTCTGAGGCAGATGTGAGGGCAAAGGTAAGATCAGAATAGAGAGAAGAGAAGAGTTCTTGTGGAGTTTGTTAGAAACATTTCTGACATTTTTAACTGGCATTTCATTAATTTATACTTTGTTTTCTGCTCCTAAAAGCTGAGGAACTCAAATCAAAACAAATGTCTTTTGTCACTTTGGCAGTTTTCACATGTAATTCCAGTATTTTGATTGTGCGTTGGTAAAATACAATGGGGAACAACAGGGAATATGAGTAATGTATAAAATATGACCCGATGCGGTCCGAAAATGTACAGCCTGTGCAGAAGCTTGCACAACTAGGTTGCTTATTCAAGGCATGTTACCATTTATTCAGGTCATCACTGCAATAATAGATGAACTCAACAGACAAGCGAATGAGTGTCATCTTGCAGAGGTCATATGCCAGACACATAACCCATAACAAGTTTAGCGGTGAGGTCCTTAGCCTGCTGAGCCACCACAACTTTTCCTGAGTACACTTAGCTGTTGAGTGATATTAGCTGGACATCCCATTCCTCTTTTAATAAGAGCAGAAGATGCCAAAATCAATATACCAAGGTCAAGGTAATGTTACTAATTTCACTGAGAGAAATTTGTATGTCAATGTACACCAGTGAGTGCTTGCAGGTATTTAAGTATCTTGAGACATGATGATTCTTCCCTTATTCCTTTGAGCTGCACAGAGATACAACGAGGAGGACAGTGTGATCTTTCCAGGGAACATCCTGGGAATTATGATTGGGAATTATTAGCAATTTACAAGTTAGATAATTACGCATGACCTGTACCTACCATGAGTGGTGTCACAGATTAAGACAAGATGTCTCAAGTGTAGTATTGCAATACATTTTGAATTATACTAAAACACCATGAATACTTTCATACTTACATGTACTTGAATGTATGCACATTTTACACTAGACACAACATTGTACTGAGCTTACAAATATAGACTGTGGGTATTGTACAATTTATATACTGTTGGTAAGTGATGGACTGTATTTCCGTGTGTTGCCAACATATATTTTGTAATTGCCCTCATTAAATGCACAGCACCCTGTAAACCTGTCAGAGTGTGGAATTTAAGGATGAGTCCAAGTATACATTGGCAGGGCACGGAATTAGTCTCTCATCATTTCAGTGTTATGTTCATTCATTACGAATTAATTCAAAGGATTTACACATCACTGAGGAAATGTTGCCAACTTTGAATAACCTTAACTCGGCTCTGCTTTCTCTGACCTCTTAAAAGCCATTGATGCTTATGAAATATTGGAGTGCCTCAGGTGCTTGACAGGATCCCCCATGCCATGTGCTCCGTGGTTCATTCTGGAATAACGTGATACTTTAACTCTTTGTACTTTGTTGCAACTAATATGTAGGGGAGTAACAGAACATTGAAATAGCTTTCAAGAGTTTACGTGACGTTATTCTAATTTATTATCAGCTATTATAAATAGACGCTTCTCTGCAGTTACCCCCCACCCCCCCACCCCCACCTCTTGGTCTATACAATGTGTGCAGTGTGTAACTCATGTCTAAATTCTTAATCAACAGACAACAAGTTAAAGTCAATCAATTTCCTCTTTATGGAAATTACAACCAATCAACCAAATTGCATAGCTGGCCTGAAACGTTGCCATCAAGTATGAAGCATTTTATAATACATTTGAAGCCATCATAATATCACACATGACATAAAACATACTGTAGTTACAAATGATGTCACCTATGTTTTATGTATTCAACTTGACTCTCACATTCCTATCGTCTCTTAAATCCAATCCTCATATTGGCTCTATGTAAACAGCAGTCAGTTGTACTCATGCCTTGCCTCAATGGTTGTGATCTACTCTGATATGATATAGGACCAAGGCCCACGGCGCTGGGATATGCCCTATGGCAGAGCTGCTGGGTGATAGATAAAGTAGGGCAGGGGTAATGATGAGGCATCATCGATGTAAATGATACTCAGGGAGGCCTGAGAGGTGTGTGCGTGTGTGTGTGTGTGTGTGTGTGTGTGTGAGGGGGGGGTGCTGTGAGCAGGTGAAAGAGAGAAATAGAGAGAGAAGTGGGAAGATGAGAGAGACACCAGCACTCATGAGAGATGGGAGCAGGTGAGAGGGAGAGAGGAGAGGATGAGGTGGATGGATGGAGGGAGGGAGAGAGGGAATAGGGATGATGAAGAGGGAGAGAAGAGAGAAACAGAGGTGTTGGGGGTGGTGATGTATGTTGGGCTGTCAGCGAGTGGTCGGGGAAGATGCAGTGGGCTCCTTACACTGGAGAAGCAACACCCCCACCCACTCAACCCCACACACACACACACACACACACACACACACACACACAGATACACATTTGGCTTCCGTCCCACACTCACCCACCCACCACCTCTCCCTAGGTTGGCCTGGATGTAGTGGCTGACTAATAACCTAAAGGTTGTTGGGTTGATCCCCGCCACAGACAGGAGCGTTTTCTGGCTGTGAGCTGGCAGCTGGAGGATTCTAGTATTACTTTTAAAGTTCTCACCAGCAATGCCCTTGAATGAGACACAGAGTCCCACGCTGCATTGCAGATGGCCTCTAGCATCTCTAATGAAATACAGATGTATGGAAGGGCTGCATATGTGATAGGAGGGAAGATCTATTTCTGTTACCCGATTTACAGACAATTGGGATACCTTTTAACTTCTTAAAGGGCACTTACCTGAGTGAAAAGTCATTATTACAAAGCCAAATTCAGTGGCAAAACATTGTTTAGATGCACATTACTTTATTTTACATCCTAGTCCAAACTAGTCCTCCATGTTAAAGGACCAAATGAATTGTTTTAAATTGTCCTCTGGCGCAACAATCTGATTTAGTGCTTCTATTGGCAGGATAATATCCTTTAAAGTGTTTTCTTATCACACACCACTTTGGTTAAGGTCTAGAAACCAAAATGACTTGGTTAGAATTAGAGACAGATTGTGGCTCAGGTTAAAAGACACCAACAATGAATCCATCCATCCATTTTCTATCCGCTTATCCTGTGCAAGGTCGCAGGGGGGCTTGGAGCCTATCCCACCTGGCATTGGGCGACATGCGGGGTGCAGCATGGACAGGTTGCTAGTTCATCACAAGGCTGATATATAGAACCACAAAAAAAAACCAATTAACACTTACACTCATACCTACAGGCATTTTAGAGTAAGCAAGTCACCTATATTGCATGTTTTTTTGACTGTGGGAAAAAGCCAGAGCACCTGGAGGGAACCCACTCAGACAAACTCCACATAGAAGGGCCCCAGGTCTGGACTCAAACCCAGAACCTCCTTGCTGTGAGGAAACAATGCTAACCAATGAACCGCTGAGCCACCTGCCAACGCTGAATGTTGGAAGGAAAGAGGAAAGAAACAGAGCTCAAATAGACCTCCCCCATTTTAAAGTCCACCCATCCATCCATCCACCTTGACCTCCTCCCGGTGTGGACTCTATTATAACATCACTCCATTTCCTTTTTTCTCCAGACAGACAGTATTCAATATGTCCTTCAATGGAATGTAAGCTCATGTATGTTTTTGAAACTTTGCTGAAACAACTGATGTTTTCCCTGGTAGGACGCTCCTCTCTAGTCCGGATCATCTTTTATGACTTCAGGCTTTGTAACATAAAATATATTGACTTACAGGGGAACGTGATGGAATCTTGACACACAAACTTGCAAAAACAAACCTCAACTTCGGTGAATGTTTCTGCATTTGGTGAACTCCCACAGAACCTAAATATGATGCATCCAGCAAAAGGCTGCACTCAACATGTGGGCGGAGGGAACAATAGTGTCCGTCACTTTTCCACTTTTCAAAAAGATAAATCTCTTTTCACATCACAAACAATGACTCTGAAACAAACCATTTCTTTTGTTGGAATTTAATGGTGTTGAAATTTATTGTTGCTGTGGTGATATGAATGCTACAGCATGTCAAGTTTATTTGAAGTTTAAAGACTACGCAGAGAAAAGTGAGGGAATAATGTTGGAGGTGCTGGACCTGCTGTCCACCCTAAATAATATATCTTCACGGGCTGTAAGCTGTATTAAAAAATTTTTTAAAAAGTGGAATACATAGTTCTGTCTTTACGAACGCCTTCAGTTTGCGTGCAGGCGTATGTACTGTAGGTGTGTGTAAATCAGAAGTAGATGGTGAGATGAGAAATGTGCATTTCTGAGTGTGTGTGTTGGCGTTTCGAGTCAGAGAGCAGAGTAATCCATTCTCTTCACAGTGGTATGGAGAGACACTGTCGTCATGGCGTGTTACACAAACACGCACACAAACACAGAGACACACTCCAACACACAAGTGGTTGTCATGCTGTGTTACATGGAGCCGTGATCACATTATCTAGCACTGGACCCTACACACTCATTCACTTATAGAGCATTCTCTGTTGATTTCCTTTGCACACGCACACACACACACACACACACACACAAACACACACACACAAACACACACACACATTGATGCACAGTGGTCCTGCTGACAAGCTCTTCCACGCCAGATTAATCTGGTTTACAGTCTTATCTGGGAACAGATAGCACCTCCACAGGCACACACACAGACACATACACAAATATAATATCACAAACGACATTTTGGACCGGGAGGAGCAATGAACTGGAGACACGAAAACAAACACGCAAACAAACACACAGTTACACACAGATGCTGGTCACAAGAATACAATTGGCTGTTTACCTGCAGGTGGGCCGGTCGGGAGAAAACAGCCAAACAAAACAAACAATAAAAAAAAAAAGAAAAGTGCACCGAGAAAAAAACAACAGCTGAGAAGAGAGAAAGAACTTGCCCATGAGAGAGCTGCAAGCAGGTGGGGGGGCTGGAGGTAAAAGTTTGAATTGGACAAACAACACATTAGTCACAGCGAGGAATCTCCACTCACAGCCCCACCTAGTAAGAAATACAACCAAGAGAATATTGAAGCAGTAATCCTAGAAAAGTCTGTGTTCTTTCTGCTTCATAAAGGTCAACTCGCAGTTTATGAAATCCCTGTGCATTTTGCACCTTCTCCCACCGTATTTTTTACTCCTTTTACCACAGGTGAAATGAAAGGAAGAGACAGAGATTCAATAAGAAGCCATGCATTTGTCTTTTATCAGGCCTTAGGAAAATATGATGAATAATCATTGACCTGTAAAAGTGTAAACATCAACAGTTTGTAATTATAATGTCTATTAGAATCTATTATAATGTCTACCATGAAATGAATTAAGTTATGATTTCTGTAAAGTTGAAAAGTAAATGTAAATACAGGATGGCTTTCTCTATGTAGTAAATATCAAGAAAATAAAGATGTTTCAAAATGAATCTAGTCTGTCTCTTTTGGCAGTGCTCCCCTTCACCTTCTCCTCCTCCATCCTTCCTTTCCTCAGCCTCCACAGAGGAGACTTATTGATTTGGCGTCTCCTTTCCATGCTCAAGATGAAATAATTAGTCACTCTGGAGGAGTGAAAGAGAGGGGGGATGAGTGTGGAGAACAGGGAAAGAAAGAAAGAAGGAAAGAAGGAAAGAAAGAAAGAAGGAAAGAAGGAAAGAAAGAAAGAAAAGAGGCCAGAGGAATAAAGATTTCTGTGCTGGGAGGGAAGCGCACAGCTAGTAGGATTAAGATGATTTCATTAACTATCCTCTGTGACTTCACCCTTAAACCCACAGATTACATACACACACAGAGACACACACACACACATACCCACACTGACATACACACACACACACTTCATCAGGTTTGTGTGTGCGTTAACTCCAATACACTAACAGCAAAAATGTGTCAGTCTGTGAAAAAAAATGTAAATATGAGACATTAAACATATAATTTATCTTTGAAGAGTAAATTACATTCTTCAAACAGAAGTTTTCAAATGTGTATTTTCTTTAATTTGTCAATTTTTCATTTTTTGCATCTTAAGAAGATCATACTGTATATACAATGCTCAGTATATTGTTTTATTGTCCATTACAATAATTGATGCGGTCTTTAAATTCTTTTTTTTTATGAAACACAGATCACAAGCAAAAAGAATGTGGTTCTCATATTTTTAAATGAAATGAAATGAATGGATAAAAACAAAACATCCTTTTTGTGGGCCTTCATTTAATAAAAAGTGATACATATAAAGCAGAAGAAGGTGAAGCTGACAGACAATTCAGTGGATTAAAACTAATTATCAGCAAGAACACATTGCTGTGAATATTTTGCAAATTTGGTTCAGAGATTAAATTCATTGATAAAAAACACACACACACACACATACATTATACATACAGTATGTGTATACAGTAGTGTATTATTATAGTATTATTACAGTGACTGCGGGAAACTAAAGTCCCCTGTCACACATCCCAGAGAAAACTGGATGAGTGTCATTTCCAATTTCTCACCAATTTCTCTCACTGCCTCAGTCAAAAAATGTGATTGTGAGTAAAGTTGAATTGATCGGAATAAACAGGAACAAACAAAATAGGACACTTCACCATCAGGACTGTCTGTCTGCATTCTTATCGCTCCTTCTCAACCGTCTTGCTCTTTTTTTCTCCATTTTATTTTTAACATTTTTTGCGACATTTCCTCTCCCGTCCCGTATATCCCCTGCTCTCTCTTTCTGCTGCCGCCTCTCACTTGTCCAGCCTCTCTCTTGCTTTGTAATGGACAGCTGTCGTCTGTCTGTGTGTGCCCATGTGTGAGGTTGTGTGTGAGCTGTCTGTCTGTACTGAATGCTGTGAGTGGCCTCTACTGGCTGAGTGAAGGGAATTAAAAATGATTCAAAGACACTGAACACAGGACTGTTTAACCACAAGTATACATGCACACACACGGTAAAAATATGCAGTGCATGGAAAAATAAAAAATTAAAGATGCAAAATGTTGATTGTGTGTATGAGATTACACTGTTTGCAGGGCAGAACAGATGTGGACACGCACAGACTGCACTGAATATGTGTGTGTGTGTGTGTGTGTGGGTAGGAGTGTGTATTTGAGAGAGAAGTTATGTTGGGTACAGTACAGGGAACAGCAGGCCATAGATTTATTGCTTTCAGGGGAGTAGAAGGCTGCAGGCCCCAGGGGTCTGTCCTCACATCAATATAACAATGACACACATCGACCCAACAACGGCCCACTTGCTTCATCACTAGGACAAAGTAGCATCAATAGCTACAGAAAGAGTGCTTGCACGGTGCTTGAGGATGTAACAGGAAGGGATGGGAGCGTAGATACACTTTTATGTAAATAAAACAAAATGCAAAAAGAAAGTAAGATGATTTTAACAAGGTTTCATTTATAATATGGGCTCCTGTATAAATGTGATTATAGCTTTCCACTCTCAGCTTCCACAAACTGCATGAAAACTATAGTAAACTGTGGAATAATGGTGATACAATGACAATTAAATGAAATATGATTTTTATGTATTTGATTAGATTACACTGAAAAATGTTTTGTCCAACAGCAACTGAAGCCTCACACAGACCAATCAACAAATGTCTGAAAAAGCGTGGTAGTTAATATAAAAATACACACACCAGTCAACAGCACAGCTGTCTCTGGGATAAATGGAGTTATTCTGAAAAAAAAGCAACTTTAGTCAACATGTAACTGCCACCTATGAATTTTATTTAATTAAAAATAAATAAATCTAAAATAGAGAAATTTGCGATGTGTGTGGCTGTGTGCACATGCATGTGTGTCTGTGATGGGTTAATAGGTGTGTAACACACATTTCATGATGTGGTTGCGTGTGTGTATGTGAGTGTGTTTGCTCATAAAACTGTAACGATCCCAGCCTTTATGCACTTAGCAAGTGTTTTATTATAATCACCATGGCGACATGGTCGTTGAATGACAATGAGGTGTCAACATGCCAGCTCACATGCACAGACACACAAACCAGATCGCATCAAATTATTAGGCAGTCGGAAATCTGTCTCTCTCATAGCAACACACACAACCATCACGGGCAGAACATGTATTTAGTTCTTAGATCATCAAAATAAAATACAAGCAAAAACTGAGGCCGAAATATCATCAATGTAAATGAATAAAATGGCCTAAAGTAGAAAAGCAGTCATAGAAATACAGAGAAAAAAGAGAATGAGAGAGAAAGAGGAAGAGGAAGAAGTATATTTTTGTTTTCAAGTAGTTCCACATTTCAAATTATATATAATTTTTTTTCTTCTTTCAAACAAATCTTTCTGTTCTAGTTGTATTGGTTATTACCTAAATTTAAATAACTACATCAGTTGAAATATTACATAACTTTAATTCAGGAAGAAGATGCTTATCTCCACTTTGTTTTTCTCCAGGTGTAATGAGAGGCTGACATGAGTAAAAAAATAAAAACTGTCTCCATCTCAGACAGAGAAAAAGTTGGGAAATCAGACCAAGACCTCTGACTGAGAAAAGTTTTAAAAAAAAGAAAAAAAAAGAAGAAACAGGGAAGAGAAAAACTCAAATAGAGACAGCGATGAGGGAAAAATGAGAAACAGAAGGGCAAGAGACAATATGCTGTAACACTGAGTGGAGAGACTTTGTTGCCACTGAGTGATGAAAAGTCCATATGTTACAGAGCCATCATAAATTATGTCCCACAACGTATGGTAGAGGGGGCAACGGGTTTGGTGTGTGTGTCTGTGTGTGTGTGTCTGTGTGTGTCATCCAGAAATAGGACACCCACCCAGCTAGTCAGACAGCAAGCCAAGGAAAAAGAATAGCTTTCCCCGCTACCAGGACGGACCTGCTGCACCTACAGTACACTAGCCATGCCTAATGCTGTCCACCCCCACCCATCACCTCCCTCACCCCCCACCCCTCACCTCCCTCACCCCCCACCCCTACACACTTCAGGGTTAAAATGTCTGATTTTAAACAAAAATACAAGAAATCACAGAGCCTGCTAGACAGGGTATAAACACATATAAACATGCATTTATTAATATCGTAAGAAGGGTGAGGAAGAGGAAGGCAGAGGAGGGTAAGATTTAGGAGTTAGAAGGGATAGACAGAAGCAGAGAGAGTGACATTAGGACTGGGTTTATAAATTAAAATATCAGACAACTGAAACTGTTTGTGGGTTGAGATAATTGTCACATACCTCTGCCAAGGTGCCCATCAGCAAGGCGCTGACGCTGCCCCAGAGATGGAAGAAGACTGGCTGAATATCTCAATGTGGCGAATGTACAGTAAGTAAGTGTGCAAATCAACTTTCATGCACTTAAGTGACTTGGTGTTAGCTCTGCACTTATCTGATTTCAAGTGTTCAGTTTAACAAAAAAACAAACAGGTTTCCTCACATCGTGAGGAGAAGCTTTGGACCTTGTCTCATACTGTCCTGACACAGATACACACAAATTGTCTTCTTGTATCACTAAAACACACTAAAAAGTTACTACAGTACCACCTGCATAACCTGATTCCTCTGAATGACTTGGTGTCCGGTGTGTCTGTGAGTGTACTGTGTGCGAAGCAGCCTTGTTTGATTATAGCAACATGCTAACTTGACTTGTCCAGACATAGAAGACAGAAAAGGAAAAAGTGCGTATACAGAGCATTCATATATTATACATCATTCAGATCGTACAAACGGGATGTTGTGAAGGTGCAAAGCTCCGCTTGTGTACCGTACTCTTCTCAGTAGGACACAGCTATAGGGGTGTCTTGTGATCTTGCCCCAGTATATGATCCCAGACCACAGAATGCAGCGCTGCTACCTGACTGTCTGTGTCCCTACTCTGTTTGTGTGTTTACTAATAAATCATCCCATTACACATCATAAGTAGGCCATCATAATTAATTGGCCAGTCGAGAGAAGCTCTGACAACAAGCCCCCGGTGGTGAGCATGCATACATAGACACACATACTGTACGTAGGATCTCACACACCAGCCGGCAAAGGCTTTCATTATGCAAGAGTATAGACACATAACAGCGGGGAACATGTAAATGCTCATGCATAAGAACGAGAAGGTATGTACAGTACCTGAGCAACAGAAAGTCATCGCTGTGTTTCAATTGTAGAAGAAAACTTAATGAACTGTTCTTACAGGAAGTAACCTTATTCTATTAAGAAACACATTACACCACACTGTATACTTTTAAAAATGTGTTTTTACTGCATTTCTTTATTTAAAAAAAATGGACTCCACAACACAGCATATTGTTGTGTATTTATTGCTGATTTTTTAACATTATTATGCAAAGTGAGAAAGTCAAAAGACGAAGCTAAGTCTCAACAGTATCTTTACCTGCTCCCTGTCTTCCCCTTTGCCTCCCCATAATCTGGCATCCACCTTTGTCACTTGCTGTTGGTATAAAAGCAAGGTGCATGAAGAGCAATAATGCCTCACATCCTTGCAGTCTATGGGAAGGTCAGGAAGTATTCAGATACATGGAAACACAGGAGGACGAACAATGGCCTGACACACACAATAGAGTGGAGCTCACTGCATGGGAGCCAGCACTATCCAATGTGTGTATGTGTGTGTGTGTGTGTGTGCATCACTGGGTAAGAGTGTCAATGCATGTGCGTATGTGCAGGTGGCTGCTTTGATTCCTCATGTTTGTGTGCATGCACATATGTGCTAGCATGTGACAATGACAGTGCCCTGTATAACATTAGAGAAAGAGATAGGGAGTGGAGGTGCGTGAGAGCGTCAGTGCTAAAAGGAAAAGTGGGAAAGGTGACCCTGCAAGGAAGAATGAATGACCTCTGATACCCATCTTTAGATCAGAGGAGAAAAAGACACCTAATTGGACTTTGAATAATTTAAAGGGACATTCCACACAGGCTTGTAACCCCACCTTCTAACATTGAGCCAAAATAAACAAATGTTACTCTTGACTTCAGGTGAATGGCTGATTCAAAGCGTTTGTTGATTGTGCATTTTCCAAGTTTTATTGTTTTTTAAGTTATTTATCATTTCATTTGTTGTTTTTTTCCATACATGAAGGAGGTTTTATTTAAAGTATAAGATATTCAGCAGAGTAATTGGTTTTTCTAAAAGGTCTTTATGCAAACCAGAAAGTCTGGATCCCAATAAAATATAGAACACCAAAAAAAACTCACAGAGTGAGAGCACACAGGAAGTTGAGTTGAGATTACACGTGAAGCAATATGGATAGCATGTTACAACCATGACAAATCATCTTATAAAGATGAAAAGAAACTTCTGGCAGCTGCTGTAAACTGCAAACCAAACACCAAAACTGT
Organism: Chaunax sp. Z400; assembly: GCA_037577475.1. Lineage (NCBI taxonomy): Eukaryota > Metazoa > Chordata > Actinopteri > Lophiiformes > Chaunacidae > Chaunax > Chaunax sp. Z400. The sequence goes on from CM075184.1 coordinate 26,266,084, forward strand.
GTTGTTGGTTTTTTTTTCAGTGAATTAACAGAATAAATTCCTGCACAGCAACATTGCTGATAATTAAAAGGTAGTCCACTGATATGCATCATTCAATGTAAAGGAGGAGCGAACGACATGTAAAAAAGCATGAAACTAAACTTACCTCATTGTATAAAGAAAATATTGTTCAACTGAGCATTAGTGCATCTGAAATAACAGATTTATTAACTGTGAAAATGATCTCAAAATGTTGAAATGCATTTCGCCCAAACTCAATAAGTCAAAAGCAACTTTAACCATATAATACTACAGAGCAAGTACTACTGAGTACACTTTGCATTACAAAATATTCAGTTTTACACAGAGATATACGTGTATGTGTGGCAGATTTCTTATTCTATTTTAATACAATGAAACACACTGTATTACCCCAGAAGCTCCAAACACACAAAACTGATTTACTGCCTTAATTTTCTGACCCCTGCACCCATATATGTGAGGGAGAGAGAACAGAGAAAGGGGGAGGCCAAGGTCAGGTTTAACAGGGTCAAGTTCAGTCCGTCTCCCTGATGCATTGCATTATGCAGTCAGCTAACTGAATTAGCATGGCAACCCGATTTAGCCAACCTCTTTTCCCCAATTCATCACTATAACACATGTACACACACACACACACACACACACACACACACACACACACACACACACACACACACACACACACACACAGAGAGATAGAGAGAGAGAGCAAGAGAGAGAAAGATACACACTAGTATAATGTACATGTATAGACAGATAGATAGATAGATAGATAGACAGATAGATAGACAGACAGATAGAACACAAAGGTATATCTTGCCCAGAGGTGCTTAATCCAATAAACTTTGTTTGTTGGCAGCTGCTGAAGTTCATAGTCTAAACTAAATAGGGAACAATGTGTCCTCTTCATTGATCAGAAATTCAATTCAAAGTCTATAGACAGATATAAATGAGCTGTGCTGCGAGAAGTGTGTGTGCCGCCACATATACTGTATACTGCACACAGAGATGAACACACAAACACACCTCACACTCACAAAGGTTTGCTTGTGTGTGTTTGAACAAAGAGACCAACACGGTACGACTCAGAGGAGGCAGCGAAACATCAAATACAAAACATCAGTCAAATGCTTCCAAATACATACTGTGAATACACACGAAGGTGTGGTCGACTCTGTTAGAGCTTGATATATCAATATCTCCTGGATGTAGTGCAATATCCCTCACTTTTATGTATTTATTTATTTGAATTTCAGCTTTTCCAAAATTGTGATTTACATGAAGGAAACAGAAAAATGGGTTCCTCCTTTTAGGGTCCACTTCCTTGCTGCTGTATTTTCTTGTTCTTTATTTTATTTATGTATCTTTATGTAATTTCTGCTATATCATTATTTATCTTTAATTCTGCTTTGGTGGTTGTGTTTTTTAATCATCATATTTGTTGAAATAGTCTGACTGCTGAATGTTGGAATTTATCTTTATGCTGAACAAGAGATGGCCTTTATTGTCAAGGGTTTTATACAATTAATACTAAATCAGTGTTTAATATACATGAGTAAGCAATGTGAACAAATTTACCTTGGATCATTGCAAATGCCTTATGGCCGAGGAAATGCATGTAACATATGTTCTGCAAAGAGCTGATGGGTGACTGAATTTAAAAACCTGACAGATAAGTGGATTAAAGTTACTTTCACACCCTGAACTGAATGAAAACAACAAACTAAGTGCTGAACATTAAGCATATTGATTATAAAAGGTTTTCAAAAAGATGCTCATTTCTCTTCAGCTATCAAGGAAACTTCATTCAAACTTTTTCAAAGTTCCAAATTTTTAAAAATAATCAAACACAAAATCTCCTTTAGCTAGCAGAAGCAAATTTACCTATGTGCCAAAATATAACCAATTTTGCAAAAATCCTTGCCAGACCAATTTATCAACATAACAAGTGACAACAGAAACAGACCTATGGGAATACACAGGGATCGTCCAGAGAGGCATAAAGAGATAGAGAGAAAAAAAAGGCTAAATCTAAATTAAGATGTTGGATGCCGGCTTTCCAATAGCACCTTGACATAGTGGTTGACCTACTCATGACAGGATCCCAGTGCCGCGGATTTGGAATTCTATTAGTATTACCAGCTGTAGGGGAGGGGGAAAAATGTCATGCAGTCATCAGGAAGAGGCCAATCCATAGCTTCTATCCATCAGCCAATTACTGGTGCTAAAGTGGAATTAGATAGATATTGACAATGGGAGGAGGTGGAGGGAGATTAGGGACAGGGATGGAAAGAGTATAGTATGGAGGAGGGCGGAAAGGAAAGGAGAAGGGTGGAGAAGGAAGAAGAGATGAGAGGAGTAGAAAAAAGGAAAGGGAAAGATAAAGACTGGAGTAGAGGAAGAAATTGGGGAAAGGAGAGCAAGAGAGGAGATAATGACAGATGAAAATGAAGATGAGAGATGTAATGAAATGTAATCTTGGCTGGAGTGGCAAGAGAAAGTAAGAGTGAGGAAAAAGTTGAGGGAGTGATTACTGTGTAAAATGTGTAATGTTCAAGAGATTAAAATGATCTTCTTATGTTCTTGTATGTAGAGTGAAAGAGTTTAACTTTTTTTAATCTTTTGATTAAATCTAACTTTCATACTGTACCAAATAACATATTGTTTTCAGCTTATGGGTTAAGAAAAAAGAGTTCTTGGTGCATTTCGTACTTCCTCACTTTTTTTAATGTTATTTCAAACTAAAGCACCTGATAAATGTTTCGCAGCAAATCAAAGTGATTCTGACATACTTAAGAATGATGCAATACTCCATCCCATAAACTGACCTGAATAGCAATGATCACTCTTTGTTTTCACCTTGGGTTTCATCAGGTGTTGGGCAGAGTCCCTTTGAGCTGGGTGTTTTGCAACTATATAATCCCAACAGGGAGTGCTGGTGGTCGATAACCATCACACCTGAAACAGCAGCAAAAACAGTCCAAAACACCTAAACAGAAACAAGCACTGTGACAATGAGAAAAAGAAGAGGAAGACATTGAAAACAGTGTAAAAAGAGAAAGACAGAGGTGGTGAAGAGATGGAGAAAATGGTAGGGGAGGGAAAAAGAGATAGGAGAGAAAGGGAGAAAAAAAAGAGAGAGAATATAAACTCAGAGCTATGTAATGAATTTATGCCTGGCTAGCAGATCTTTATAAGTTATTGGAGAAATAGCCGAGGCGGCGTATTGACACAGCTGGGTCTTAGATCAATACATTGAGAATGGGCAATACATTTTAATTTAAAACTGTTCAAACTTTAGCAGCAAATCCATTCGGCTCAGCGCAGCCTCTTGCCCCATCCAAGCTCACAGATACTTATACATCCTCTCACACAAACATGTGCGCACACACACACGCACACGCACACACACACACACACACACACACACACACACACACACACACACACACACACACACAGCCACACTCAAACACACACACAGACTTCTATCTTCTATCTTAGAGCGTGCTGCAAAGTTAAGAAGTATACTGTTGAAATTGTACACCTTTGCATTTAGGGAGGATACAGGAGCAGCTGGAGGGAATCCATGCATGCAAACCCCATATAGAAATGTTTGGATTCAAACCCAGAACCTTCTTGCTGCTTGGTGACAGTGGTACCTGCAGTACCGCCATACCACCAGTGATATTTGTAGCTCAAATCAAATCTTAACTTCGCATGTCTTCATTACGTTGTGTGTGTCCTATGTCTGAACTGTCGGTGAAAATATAAGTGAGCATGCTGGTGAGTCTACATGTGTCCATGGCTGTCTGCATCTGTGTACTGTGTACAAACACTTGAAAGTATTATTTTAAGTCATAAGTTATTTTTAGATGAAGCAATGACATCTGTAATTAAAGGACCCGTTTTGCCAAGGGATGAATAGCAGGGTACTTTCGACATTTGTTTTCATCCTGCTCAATTAACATAAATAATTAACGTTAATCAATCCAACCAAATTATATTTTTAACACCCAGAATTAATCACAGCTCATCTCTCCATTTCTCAGCATGGACTGACTCTACAAAGCATTCATTGATCACCCGACAAATGAGAGAATGCAGGGCGATGAGGCCTGTTGTATTGTATTCCTATTGTGTTCTGCTGTCTGAATTTTTATATCGTCCATCATCACGCGGCCACAAACCGATAGATTGTGATTAGAACTTGGTAAAATAAGTACAGGCAAAATGTGTTAAAAGCTGGACTCTGAGCAAGGAGGACAGAAAAGGAATGGATATTAAAAAGGAAATAGCAGATTTTTTTTTTAAAAACAGGAAAAAAGTAATTTTCTCAGTTTTGCTTGAAATTATGTTAACAATGTGACCCATCAAATGAAATATAGCAAAGTATTCCAGCGGTCATGATCTTTAAAACTTAGGACTTTCTTTTCTTATACTTAAAACGCCAATGCATAAGCCAACTAAGCAGTTGCTTTGGGCCCTTGCAGCCACCAGGGGGGCCCCCAAGAGAATTTGAAATGTCCCATAATGGAGCTTAACTATTTTTAAAAATATTGTTGGGGTCACAGCCGACACGCCCCATTTATATAACCCATTTTGCGGAAGCTCCGATACCTTAAACAGAGTGTGTGGTCCTCACTACGTGATTGGCTCCCGGCTCCTCATTGGCAGAGGTATTAAGTTCAGCGTACTCACATACAAACAGCAACAACACTCATACTTGTAAATATGGCTGTGTGTGTACCCTGAAGGTTTTATTAAAAGACAAAGGTAGTTTCAAATAGACTTTCAAATGAACAGGGAAATGAACTCTATAAAATCCATCACACACACACACACACACACACACACACACACACACACACACACACACACACACACACACACACACACACACACACACACACACACACACACACACACACACACACACACACACACCTCTTATATTGTTATATTGCTGTCAGTTTTTCAGTGGTGTGGGTTAATCAGAAAGGCAAGGGAAAGGGTGCTTTCTACTCACCACACTGCCACAATTATCGATTCCATTTACACACAAGCAGACAAACACACACACACACACAATGTTCACCACAAGAACAGGCACCCATAACACCCCTTTAACTATTCTATTGGCCCCAAATAGATTTTCCCATTTTACGCTGTAGAGGCAGGGGAAACACTGGAGCAGAACTGAAAGTGATATAAATGTATCAAAAAAACAGATGAACAAACATTGGGGGAAGATTTATTACTGGGGATTTTAATAAAAATTGGAGGCAGATGAATTGATTTTGGTTTAAGGAAGGGTGTTATAAGGAACAATTTATCGGGATGGCCCAGGTAAGATGCATTATTTTCCGATTGTTATCCGGCTCCACTGTTTGAGAGGCTGATTTGTGTTGTGTATTACATTTTATGGCTAAGAAGGAAAGGGGAACTTTCGATGATTTAGGTAGGATGTATTAATCAAAGGCAGCCAGTGTGAACCATAGATCCCCAGGAAAAGGAAGTACAGGTGACAGCTCATTCTGCTAAAGAATGTTTGGGAGCTGCACATCACCGCTTCTCCATTCCCGTTTCTTCTTTACATCTTCTCCTCCTCCCTCTCTCTGTCTCTCTCCATCTCAATATCTTTCTTGTCTTATCATCTAAGTCTTTTTATCTTCCCTTCCTTTCTTGCTATCCTTCTATATCCATGCCTTTCTCCACAGTTCAGTGCACGTTTGGTTTTAATTTTATGAGGCTGAAGTAGCTTTTAACCATCCATGCGGCAAATAAACTGGGGATTAGGAATACTTAGTGTTTTCTTCCTCCCTAGAAGTCTCATACTTTCTCAGTGCTCAGTGACCTTTGCTGCTGGCTGTGACGTGAAGAGACAAGCCCATCATCATCAGGTTTACACATTCATTCTGCTATCAGCTGGTAGGGTAATGCTTGTATATGATGAACTGTTTGCCTTGGTACCAACTGCGTGGTTTCTGCTCTGTCTACCTCAAAGTTTAGCTGCCTTTGTCTCTTGTACAGTTGCTGTATAAGAAAAGCTATATTATCTTTTTCATGTCTGCCTAATTCCATAGGTTGCATCCCTTTCGTCATTTTTGCCTAGATTTTTTCATGATCTACTTTCAAACTTCACAAATGCTAGCTCATTATTCAAGTACATAAAGATTAGAATGAATTAGTTTGTGTTCATACTTCACAATTTTGTTCACTGTTCCAGTTTTTCCATTTTCAATGACTTGTCTAAGTTATTTAACAAATCCTCTTCCTCCCATCTATCCTCAGCCTCACAAACATTGCAATTTATAAAGTAATGCATTGCTGTATATTTCTTTTAGCAGTAACAAAGTAATATAATAAATAATAAATAATATATATTTATTATTACAGTAATAATACATAAATAATATATTATATAAATAATAAATATTATTAATCGATTCTATAGAATTATTACATTTTATCGTATAGTAAATCATTGCCACCTGGCATTATCCTCTTGCTGGGGTCGATGTTTGTCATAATCAGTATAATTACTTGTATGTACAACATACCAAATGTATTTCAAAAGTTGCATGTTGGAGATTTGTGGTTGCTATTTTCCCCAGGTCACCGTTGTGCCACTGGAGGGCTCTGGTGAAATCGTATCCCTTTCAGAAGCTTTGTAATTCAGCCTTGAACTGTGTAGCGTCTCTTTGGAGACTTTGCAAAATAAATCTATGACGATAAATCCAATGCTGAATGTCTTCTGTGATTATATATCCAATTATTTGTGCTATATGACTGTTAGCTGTCCATTAGCAATTCCATGATGTCCTGGGTTCAATCTGTCAGCCAATCAGAGGCTGTGTTTCTGACTGACAACTTTGATTAGACTACACGATACTGCTAGACTCATAATGAAATGCAATATACTTGAGCTTCTATGCTCTGATTACCTAATATGAAACATTGCCCTCTTCCATTTAAAGAGAGGTGCTGTAAAAAAGTGCATTGGCATCATTAGCTCTCACGGTAGTTAACGACACTCACGTTCACCTTCATGAACATTTAGTTCATCATTCACTAAATAAACACCAAAAACAAGCTTGATGAAAGCGTTCCCTTTTAGTGTGTTCATGCACTCTGTATGTTGAAGATTCTGTTGGAGTCCCATTTTTTTTCACATTTATAATTTTAACTCTCCTTAATTTCATCAGGCTATTCTATTGTTTACACAGGAAACGGTGATTATAATGTTCATTTTTAGGATTCTCTGCAAAGCAAGTTATGTCTTTTCCCATAAATATATTACAAATGCAACAAATATTTTGAAATGTAAGGTAAAATATCTGTTTGGTTTGGAAACAATATGTAAACATAAATAAGAAAAGTAAACTACTTTGCTCTCATGGGACCTTTAGTGTGGGTCTCCCCTGCCCTCTATCTAAATCTTGTAATCCACCAGACCAGGCTGACACACACACACACACACACACACACACACACACACACACACACACACACACACACACACACACACACACACACACACACACACACACACACACACACACACACACACACACACACACACACATGTAATATAAGGCCATTTGACCAGGCCAGTCACCTGTGGCTAGGGCTGATTTCTGTTGATTTGAAAGTTATATTGGTTCTGTGAACATGGAGGCATTTGTAAGTGAGTGAGCGGAGTGAGAGGGTAATGAACTATACAACTATATTACAGTAAACTGATAACATAATGTTCACTAAAGATTTTTTCTGTATTTAAAGAAAAGATAGAGGATTAATTTTGAAAGTTTGGAGCACTAGTATTATAAAGCTATGTAATGACAGTAATGGTGTCGATGCAAGTATTTCATAACCTGCAAAAGAAATTGAAAAAGATATAGTAAGTAATGATTTAGATATTTTATTTGAAATAATTCAGTGGACTACCTTTACATTTATACAAGACACTTTACGAACACAATTTAA